>VXBO01014550.1:0-73892 GCA_013400135.1 Rhinoptilus africanus
GGGAAAGTCCCAGACTGGACTCATTGATGGCCGGGAACTGGATTTCAGATCTGGATTCAGGAACACACAGATCAGGATCAAAGGCAGATGAACAGACAAAGTCCTCCTCGACACCAGCCTTTGAAGAGAGAGGCTGATCCCCTTGATCCCTCAGCTTTTATACTGACCATGATGCAGATGGGATGGAATATCCTTTTGGTCCGTTTTGGGTGACCTCTCCTGTCCATTCCTCCCCACAGGTGCAACACCTCTATGCTCTTCCATTTCTGACCCTTCAAACTTGACACATAACAAAGTTAGTTGACCTTGGTTGTTATAGCAGTAAGTATAAGAGGAGCCTCTCTGCATACCGTTCCTTGTCCGTAACTTTAGAAATCAGACGTTATCATTGCCAGAAGCTGACACTGTCTGAAAAATATGCTGTTAATTTCAAGGAGTGAGTTAGTTAGAAGAAACTTAACTGAAAAGTAAAATTACTGCAAAGAAGATTGGTTCTGTTCTATCTCAAACCCAGACACTATAAATAATGCTGAGATGCAAATGGACCTCTATCTTTAGAGGTGCTATTTTCTTTGCATTGGAAATATCAATAAGATCATCTTTAACACTCAACATGTGATAGAAAGTTTAATACATATGATTTAATGACAACAGATTTTATGACATTCCTTGTCTTGGTATTAAATATTGAGTAATCTTAGTTACATTTGGCTTTGAGTCAAGAGCTGGAAAAACATCCATTTATTGTTGTGGGATTTTTTTTATTTCTTTATTTTCTTTATAGACATTGGTGTCGTAGTAATTAGAATTCAAGAATAAAGCAAAAGCTGATCAAATTATCCTTCAGCTAATAACTTGCTTTCTAATGTTGGTGAACAATATGATAGTTTTCTTGAACCACCTTTAAACCTATGCTGCTGAGGAAAATTGAAGTAACACTTTTAAATAATGTAAAGACTGAATAAATTGTAATTAACCCAATGAAACCATTATATCGTTACCACATTCTCCTGAGTCACTTTTGAGGAAATCCTAATAGTAAAGGAATATTTCAGTGGAAAGAATATTTCCAGTATCATTTGCTTAAAAATTACCAAGTGCCATGGGAATATTGATGCTTACATGCAAATTTGACTGCTTAATTACTATGACACAAACATTCTTCCCACATTCTTGCCCCCAGAAACTCAAAACGAACCTATTCTTTATTAAACAAATATACCAAACTAGGCTTTGATCACACCTACTGTGTATAAAATGCAAGAATTTTAAATGCCTGGTGAGCTGGACTCAGCAAAATTTTTGCCATACTGTCTTCCTTACAGATGTGATACAAAGATGGGTAGGCTCTTCAGTCAATAATTCTATGGCTTTATTGCTTTCCCTCAGCACTAAGGAGGACAAAACACCCAATTCCCTGTTTTTCTCTCTTTACTATCCTCCTTTGTCAGCTATTATTCTTAGGTAGGAGTATTGGGAGTAGCGTCCACAACAAGTTTAAAGCATATTAGCAAAAATGTTTGTCCATTTCCCTGTCAGCAGCTAAATCATGGTGTAGTGCAAACTGTAGAATCACAGGATCCCTGAGGAATCTAGTGCAACCTCCTACTCTGTGCAGGATCAACACCGAGTCAATATCAGTTGTGTCAGGGTATGACTTCCTTGAAATCACTGGAATCACACTGACCTACACACCACACTTTCACTAAGAGACAAAAGATGCCTCTTTTGCTCTAGGGATGTTCTGCTTCTGCTGTTTGTTAGCTTTCTTATTTCACTGCAAACCTTGCCTGTGTTTTGGTTTTGGTCAACTTTTGTTCATGTCATTCGTAAGCAAGTGACTTACCGAAAATGCCTCCTGAAGTTTTGATGCTTTACCTTCAGGCAGTAAGATCAAATGATTTGACAAATTATGCTTTTCATTGCAGCTTTCAGACATCAGAGTTTGCCAGTGTCAGCCCCTTGTTATCCCTATTGTTAAAAATTAAATAGTATTTAATTCTTTATTCATTGTTTTCAGATGTTACTCAAAGACTTGGCACTTAAAATTTCTTTACAATTTATACGTGCCTCTACAATCTCCTCTTAGCCAACTCATCTATCATTTTCTAATTAGCTTTAATAAAGTTTAAATTATTCTGCAAGGAGCTGATCCTTATTTGAATGAGTTGTCATATTGTCATGCTGATGAAGATTGGATAGTTTCCTATCTGGAATCTTTCTTTTTAAGGGAGGACATAGTATTTGTGCCCCAGAAACAGAAAATTCTATCATTGAAGCAGCAGGTAAATAGGGGAATTTACAAAGATTTTTCCTTTTCAAGATTAAGTTAGGGCAAACAGAAGTTAGTAGTTCTTGTTTTTATAAAAGACAGGTTTTGATCCTGAGCCATGTATATTATACAGATGCCTGAGGAAGAATGAAAAAAATGTTATGAAAAACTACTTTGCTATTTGCTTTAGAACAATGAACTTTCTGCTACTTTTCAGCTATGAAAGTGACAAATACTGCAATCACATATGCAAATTAAGTAACACAATCTCTAACTGGCTATTGGGTTTGGAGTTGTAGGATCAAAGTTGCGAAAGGATTTGGAAATATTTATAGTTACATGTTTTTAAAACAAGCAGCATGTTATCTACACACTCTTAAAAAAGCAATAGTAGCAGTGTGAATGGAGGAAGATAGCATAAAAAGCAGCAGAGATAATACAAGTATAGCCCCCGTCCAAAAAAAATTAACTATTTATTTTAGTGCTAACTGTATTTGTATTGGTATAATTTAATAAAATTTCACTGATAGATTCTGCATTTGTGTTGAAAGTTTGAGCATGTGAGACAATTGCAGATAAGAAATTAGAAATCTGCTCATGGTTTTACTGTAACTGGACAAATGGCCTATTTTAGTAGTCTTGCACTGCTGTAGAGAGGAGATTTCTCTCATCCTCAAAACTCACATGCAAGTCACTGTATAAGTAATTCAGTTTCACATCTATTAATGCTGAATCTCATTAGAAATTAAGTAGAATCGAAGGCTTGACTTTTTGATTTATATATTGATCCAAATTCATTTCTAATGCCGGTGCCTTGATTTCAGGGCTTTTAAATCAGTTATGCTTCCTAACTTAGAACATTTGCATTGTACCATAATGCAAGATTTTTTAGAGTGCTTTGCTGTCTTATTTGGTAAAGCGGTTTTTTGTGACTTCTCATTTGGCCAAGACAAGGCTTCTTTTGGTAACCCAACTGTCTACTGCATTGGCTGTACAGATTAACTCAGCATAGTTCCAAGAAACTTTTTTAGTCAAGTATAATTTTGGTCACTGCTGAGATATCATGGCATAGTCAGTAATGGTTGGTAATAAATTTCTTAAAAAAGAAATTATATCAGTCATTTGCTGCTCAGAAACCTGTCAGTTAACTGATATTTTCTTGTCTGTTTTGTCTGCAGCAAGTCTAAGTGGAGAAATGTCTTACTCATGCAGTTTTGCTTAAGCAGTGCAACAGGTATGCAATAGTTTTAGATAAGAGACAAAGAATAACTTTATCTACCTGAAAGTTTCAGGGAAACCTGGAGGTAACGTATTATTAACATTAAGACTTCTTCCAAATAGTCATTCTTGTTTGAATTAAAAGTATGTATTTAAATATAGTAGAGAAATTTCCTATGAAGTTTGTGTCCATTTATAAAAACTGCTAAGCAAAAATGTGAATTTTACTTTGGATATCTCTAAATGCAAATGAATTTAACGTTGTACCATTGCCCTTATTTTAAAATATGTTTCTCTGGATTTGTTTTTTACAGCTTTACACTGCATCAGACTGATGAAGAAAATTATCACAGATAAAAAAATAGGTCTTACTGTCAAAGAAAAAGATTGAATCTGTCAATTATCAAGTGAAACTGCAAAAGAAAGTACAAATATACAGCAGAAATGTTTCAATTTTGTGTAGTAGTGTATTTCTTTTCCCTTGATTGCACAGTACTAGCACAAAAGGAATATTTTTCAGGTAAGTAAGTATGGTTAAGTTGAAAGAAATTCTAGAATGCAGTGAAGTTGAATACGCTTTGCCTATGTAATAGTACAGCTATTCTTAGTTTACAATATGTGGGCCAATTTTGGTATAACTACTTACACTTCTGAATGCTCTCTTATTTTTCAGGGAGGAACCATGTCAGCACCTACAGGATTCCAAAGACATTTCATAGTCTAGTAAAAAGTATTAACCATGCCAGAGGTGGAAATACGATTCACAATCTGTTATTAGATGAGTGTTATTAGGGATAACCTTTTCAGTCTTATCCACAGTAGTTGTCCCCAGTATCCCATTTTCTTGGTGAACATGATTCTGAAAACCTTGTTTCCTGTTTTTGCGAGCTAGAATAAAATTTAGATCTTAATGCAGGAAAATACTGAATAATTAAAATCCTAGCGACCTCAGGATGAAAGTAACTGACCATTTCATTTTAATCTCTGTATGTGGTGTCAAGCACTATATACTATTGTTAAAAGCGGAAGTATCAACTAAAAGGCATATCTTAATGTCATGTTTCTTATTCTTTGGCATTTTATTTCTTTTAATAATTTTGATGCTTTATATAATGAAGTGGCAGAGCACTGGTTGTCTAGTGTACTTTTATAGAGCATGTTTTCTGCACTCAGCCATGAATGCAGCTTTCCTTCTGAACTCTAAATTTTCTCAGTCAAGGTATGTACTTTAGCAAAGTAGAGTTGAACAAGTCTTACAAAGCAATTATATTATCAGTACAAACTCATACTCTGACCAGTAAACTTGACTGCTAACCTGGAATACATTAAACAGCATTAGTCAACACTTTGAAATATCTGACAGTTATTTTTATGGAGTTGCCATTAGGATGCTGTGAAGAATATAGTGTAATCATATATTTTTGAGAGATCTTTATTATGTGGAAGAACACATACTATTTCAAGAAAGAAATACCTTACCAAAGCTATAATAAATATAATTCATAGTTCTTGAACTTCAAGACAAAGCAGTGTAGTCACAGTTAAATATTTTCAGAATTCAGATCACTATATTAAAATATTAAAAGGACATTTATTAGAAGATGTGTTTAAAGATAGTCTAGGAAACATTCTGTGAATGAATAAAAAGAAATGGGACTGAAATTGAACGAGAAATAATAGCAACAGATTATTTCTTTTTTAATTTCTTTTGTTGGTAGTGGACTGAAATTTTAAAATGATGAAAGGAAATGGCTACTGGAATATAAGACTTAGGATTGCCAATTAGAGAAAGGTTAACCTAAATTTGAGAGTAAACCAGATATAATTGGATGCTAAGTTCAAGGTGGTTTTTTATTTGTTTAAATATTTTATTTTACAAATTGCTTATTGTTCCATTTATTCACACCCATGTAGTGTCACACAGAGATAGATTTGCTAGGTTTGTAAAAGATGCTTTGGTTGGCTTAAGCAAATTAACCCTGACGAGTAGAATGGTGGTGCTTCTAGCTAACCTGTTTAACATTATTGCAGTGTGTCACTGAAACTGGTACCCTTTTGCAATACCCTTTTTTAATTATTTTTTTTTTAAATCTTTACAAAAGACTTTTCAATAAAATATACTCAGAAATTTCCTAATGAGAATAACTCTCTAAGAGAATGACATCCTACACAATGATCTGAAAATCACAAAACATGGCACACCTAAAACAGAGTTTGTGGAAAACTCTTGAACTTGGCTTGTTTTTTCTTTTTTGACATATACAGTAGTCTCATATTTCTAATAGGTACGTTAATCTTTGGTAAGTCAGTGACTGCAGCCTTTTGACAGTTTACAGAGTCCTTGGATAAAATATTGGATGTGTTAAAATCAATGACAACCGTCCATGTTCCCAGAGTTAATCAGTAGAGTCATCTGAGTTACTAATTCTGGCCCACTCAGTGCAGTAAGTGCATCAGGATGCATCTGCTTGAGCGTGTCACCATGTAGGTATGGTAACCTGAAAGAGAGTGAAACAAGACCAAAACTTCAATCACCCTGGCAAAGGGAAACAAATTCCTTCTTTGTTTCTTGCAAGAGTAAGGAAGGCTGTGAAAAATCTTATCCAGGAAATTTACCCAAATAAACATAGAAGCTTAAACAGTAATTGCTTTTTAGTGCTGTAATACATTGGTAATATGTACAAATCAGAATGACATCTCTTTCTTTATTTGCTTCACGTCGTGTTATAGGAAATGTTCATGTTTTCCATTCTCATGTACTTTTATAAATAAGGAATGCGAATGTACTTTCACGTTGGTATGAATTAGAGGCTGTCCCACTGAAATGTGTGAAAACCAGTATATATCAAATGGGAATTTATTTTGAGTAACAGAAAGAAAACGTTTCCAAAGATTCTGTTCACTTGCAGTTGATCTAGAGTGGTAAATTATTTTAATTATATTACCTTTTTATAGGCCGTAAGCCACAAAGGAAATTTTGCTACCCACTCTCTGTGGTTGTTCCTGAGCTTCAGCAACCGATCAATTTTTAATAAACTGACATTGAAGAATTATACTTTTAATAAATATACAGTGAGTTGGAAATATTAACTGTATTGCCACTGTTTAAGCTCAGCACATTAGTGAAGCAACTATTTTCTGTTTTATGAAATTTCCATTCCTATGAGTCTATTAGGAATAGTTCTGTGTGGAATTTTGTTAATGACTTTGTATTCAGATGTTTACTTTAGTGTTGGGCTTATTTTTGAACATCACTTTTGCCTTTGGGTGTCAATTTATTTGCAACTAAGAATATCAAGCAGCCCAAGTCAAGTTCTGTGTTGAAAGAGGGTCAGACAGTGGCTATGACTATATATATATTTTGCTGTTATAATAATGTTATTTTTCTAAACAGATACATGCTCGTTCTCCCCTTTTCTAAATAGGATAAAAGCTGTGTCACTACAATTGCAAATGTAAAATCATGCAATCTGGGGTAAATCAATGGGGATCTGGTGCTATAGTATCCATTAATTCTCTGTCCTTGACCTTCTTGGAGTTTAGGCAAACTGAGCATATCCAAGGCTGTGTTAAAGGGCATGACAACTAAAATTCCCACTAACAGCTCTGCCTCCAGCAGTTTTCCTGTCATTATTCTCTTAGAGAAGGTGGAACTAGCTGAACTTTTCTTTACAGGCTATTTCTGAAAAATATATTTTCTATTTAAACTGCATTTTTAATAAGAATATCAGTTTACATCCTTGAGATTCATGACTGAATATGAGCAGTAGGCACAAACGGCATTATCAAAAATTCATTTTTTATTGCATATGACCAGAGTTATCTCTATTTTACAGTAACTTTAACTAATGGAAATTAGGTCGGGAAAACAAAAATGTATTTCCATAATACTTTGATGATTTAGGGACATATTTTAACTTCTGACTAGATTTGACTCAGTGAATGTCAGCTATTCCTGAATGAATCAGTGACGTTGCATGTATGAATTTTTGGCAGAAGAAAATACTCTAGCAAAATCCAGTGTTTGCTTACAGTGTTACTTCTAACTTCATCTGCTGCTGATATGCTGCTTTAAGTGTGTACAAGCATTGACTTTCTCACTTCTGACCTTAAGTTGTCTTTATTGATTTCCTTTTGACTTGTCCATATAGTTAACTGTCACTCACTGCTGGAAAGAGAAGTGTTATTTGAAAGCTTCTTTTAAACTTCAAAATAGTTACAACAGTAAATAACTTATCACTTCTACAAGTTAAAAAAAACCCAAACAAACTATACCAGAAGACTTCAAGAAGGGTTAGCACTGTTTAATGCTCCATTAGCTCACAGAAATGTTGTTGCCTTGATAGAGCTAAGACTTGCCATTGACAAATAAACCTTTCAGGTCCCTTTAACATCAAGAACAGATAAAAGAAAATAATTTGCTATCACATCTGAATATGCAATTTAGCAAAACAAAGTACATTTTAAGAATTAATTCTTTTTAGGTAAAAAATTAAGATTTTTTTGCCACTAGTATTAATGGCTGGCTAAGGTTCAGAACGATGAAGAGCCAGGATCAGTCCAGATTTTTTTATGTAAGTATTTAGTCTTGTGTTAACTTATGTAACTCTTTTTTGTCTCTTTCTTTCAATGAGACAAAATGGTTGCAAAGTGTTATAAATGTGTTTTGGTTTATCATTAGAAGAATGTTTGCATAGAAAATTCTGCTCAATATAATCCTATGTCTGTACTCACAGTTATGGAAGCCTTAGGGAAAATATTGAAAAATGCAGACTCATCTGACAGGAATTCATGTTCCGACAAATATAAAGACTTATATTTTTCCTTGTTAGATTTCACTCTGCCTTGCTCTATTTAACTGGTACGAAGTTCCTGATTGTAAATAAATGTCAGAATTCTGATATGTGTGTATATATCAGGTTATTACTGATAAAATACAGTGATTTTCATCATTACATGTTAATTCAGTCTCCAGTAAAACTACAGCATTTCCTAAACTGTGTACAGATTATAAACTGCATTTAGGTACTGTTTTCTTGTGCAAGTTGCTTTCAAGATGGAGAAAGAAATTAGAAGCATCATGTAACAACACTGACTTGTATGATATGTGCCAACTTTTGGTGTTGCAAATGGTTCAAGGAGTAAATATACTGCTTGATGTACGGCTAACTAAGTGTGTCTCTTTGATCTTCAAAAGGCTTTTGCTAGCAACCAATTATGCTGAATGGAGAGAGGTAAAATTCCCAGGAGTTCTGTTATGAACAGGAATGTAGAATAATTTCTGACTTAAGATATCCTAAAAGAAGGGAGTAGAAACCAAATGATTTTTATTTTGTAAAATCTAGCTAGGAAATTCTAATTTTCTAATATAGTCAACTCCAGGACAAAATATATATCCCTATACATTCATATGCGTATACTTAGGCATTTTAAATAGCTCAAGGGAACCTGGACTAATTTTTATAATTCATTTATGTTATACTGGAAGGGAACATACAATATTTACACACTGTTTTCTTCAGTTCGTTTGTCACCCATTTAAAAAAAAAAAATTATTTCTGCCCAAGTAGCTAGTGTTATCTAAGCCATTTTGAGACATGTGATAGGACACGGGCTAACAGCCTCAAATTGAAAGAGGGGAGATTTAGATGGATATCAGGAAAAAATTGTTTACTGTAAGGGTGGTGAGACACTGGAACAGGTTTCCTGGGGAAGTTGTCAATGCCTCATCCCTGGAGGTGTTCAAGGCCAGGCTGGATGAGGCTTTGAGCAACCTGGTCTAGTGTCTCTGCCCATGGCGGGGGGTTTGGATCTAGATGATCTTTAAAGTCCCTTCCAACCTGAACCATTCTGTGATTCTGTGTGATTCTGTGATTTTATAAAACTGTTTTTAGGCAGAAAAACATCAAATGAAACAAAACAAAGACAAAAAATTTCATCTCTCACTGAGTTTGTCTCCAAGAAAAAAAAGATGACTAAAGCTTATTCAGAAGATGAGTGTTTACGTCTCTTTATGCTTACCAGTTAAAATCTTCTCAAGTTTTTTGGTACAGAAGGAATAGAGAAATAAAGGAAAGGGAAGAAAATTATTCAGTATTCTGTTAAGATTTCTTAGAGATGATTAAATTACCTTTCTCTGGTTTTAGAGGAGTGTAAGATTAGAAATAGTTAATTCAGGAATTGCACAATTCATAAAGTAAAATGCAACGTAAGTTGCTTGTAATGCAGTAGCAAATCTTTCTACAGAAAAAATGTATCTTTCCCAGGAGGATGCCAGTATGTTTATGAGCCTCAGCATCTACACTAGTATATGTGTTTAATTTTAGTGTCACTTGCCTATACATAGCTTTTCAGTAACTTGCTTTCTTGAATTCATAAAGATGTAGTGTATAGGGAAAAGTTGATGGGGTAGTTGAAGGGTATGTGGAGATTTATTTTAGTAAATATTGATTCGTCTAAAGATAGCATTACAACATAACGTGATTTATAAGTGGAAATAAACTAAAAATAATAGATATAAAAGTACATCCATATGCTTGTCCTTTTGTTTCAAAACAACAGCTCTATTTATACTTTGATCTAGTTTTCCTCTATTTGCTTTGGAACTCCTTTTCCATTTCCTTTGAAGTTTATGTAAATACTCCCATTGGGCTAAAATAATTTTTACTATTTAAAGACTACTCTACATCAAATTAGGCATTTACTTGAGTAGATCTCTGCTTAAAATTCCAGAGGAGTCACTTCTGTGAAACGAACACATGTAAAATGCCATGAGATTATTGATCTAGAGAGCTCTGTAAAATTCCCTTGTTTCCCTTCAGGGAAAAAAAAATGGTAAAACTGTATATTCTATGTAAATAGGTCCATTTTAGAATGTCACTAAATTTCACAACCAGCTTGCAGAAAGTGTGGTAGGATGTAGCTTTCATTTTGATGTTTGTATATACCACTAACACAAATACCCTTTGGTGTTTTACTTCCTCTCTGAGAGGTTAAATTCTTGTCTTGTGCATACACTGTGATATAGGACTACAATGTCTTTGTTACACTATTGTACAAACAGAGAAGAAATATGCAAATGTCTTCTAACAGTGTATTTTCCTGATATAGTTTGTTGTCTCAGATCTGCTGGTTGGTAAAATGGTGGTACAGCTGCATCATGCTTATCTGTCTGTATAAGAAGAAAAATGTGGTACAGACTCGGTATCCTATCTGGTTTTGGACTGCAAATTAGCACAGTTCTAATCTAGTTTTATAGTTTTATAAAACTTCATAGTTTTATAAAGCCTGCCCAAAAATTCCTATTAACTCCCATAGATTTCACTGAGGACTGCTGCAGTGAAAGCGGGATTTTATTTAAAACAAAAGTCAACCAATGAAAGTGCAAGCAGAATTTTCTTATTTCAATATGATTCACAGGAATGTCATTAGAGTGCTGTACAGTATTTTTAATTCCACAGCAGTCTGCCCAGAATGCATTTTATGACCAAAAGATGAGCAAATCCTATTAATGGCCCTTTCATCATACTCATTCTACAAATAGCAGAGCCCCTTTATAGCATTGTAACAAAATGCAGAACAAAATAGGATCCAAAATCTCACCCATCATCACTGGACATTACTTAACAATTAGCATTAGATGCTACAATTTTGACAGTCCAGATTTAAAGATTAATGAATTAATGTATTTATGGGGGTGGGGGCATGGGGGGGGCAGTTTGGTTTTCTTAACCATGGCATACTGAAATGAAGATATTCCTTAGTTCTAGCTTCTCAATAGGAATTAAAGGAGATATTGCAGGACAGTGGACAGTTTTGTTCTATTGGCATTTTATTACCAAATTTAATATTATTTGTATTACTTTTGAACACAGAAACAAAAACAGGGGGGATTATTTTGTTATTTTACACCTGGACGAAAGCCATAACCAGAGGACAGGCACACAGAAATTGTATTTGAATGTAAACTAATATTAAAACTTTTTTTCCCCTTATTCTGTTTACAGTAAGATAATTATTTTAAGTTCTAGCCATAGCTCACTATTTGCATGATCGTACAAAGCAGAAGAAACTGTGAAATGTGGTTTAGTTTTCCCTCTTTTGGTTCTCCACGTTTGCTTGCACATCTCTAGGAAGAGGAGTGAGTGCTAATAAAAACTCTCCATTTCCACGCTGACATCATGACCAAGATATATGTTGTTTTGGGAGTGGTAACATGCTGCTGGTTATGGAGGCATTTGCAACAATATTTGTTTTGCACACTTCTGTTAGCTTTCTTGTTACATTGTCTTACTTCTTGTTGCCTATGGTGTCTTAACATTCTTCATATGCACGTAGTTTGACAAACACTAATCTTTTTAATTAACTTTTTCCTGCGTCCACTTAGGTTCTTAACAGCCTATATAGGAGTCTACTGTGTGAAACAGTCATAGTCATGCTGCAATTTGGTATAAATTACTCCATGCTATGTACTGTATTGTCTCTAACATTATGCCAAACATGATCCTCTGTGAAAAAACAATAGCATGAAGTGCTTGAAATGACTCCTTCTCCATCCATTCATATTTACACTGCAGATATCTGTGCTGTGCAGATATCGTGCATATAAAACCTGATCTTGCACTCACTGAATTCAGTGGGAATCTTAGAAGATTCTTGCTGCAAACTGCGTCCTCCAGTAGGTTTGGTGTAGATAACAGTCCTTGCTCTTATGGCTGGTATCATAGCTAAGTTAATTTTGACTAAAATTATTTAAATATATAATAGTATGGGAACTGTGAATTCTGAATATATTTTCATTAGTCCTATGACTGTACACACTGAAGGTTCTACAGAAATTAATGGACATATCTGGCATAGAGGTGCAGTACATGATACAGAGATCCCTGAATCTGTCTTCTTATAAAATACAAAATACAGAAATATTTGCAATACAAACAAAAATATGTTTGTATGAGTATAGCTGAATTAACCTAGTGCGATACCTTAGCTCATTAAGTCTCTGGTAATGCATTTCTATGGCCAGTTTGCTTCCAGTTCAATGGAATGATATAGACAGACCTGCTGAATTTCTCACTGAAAGGAAGAAATCTAGACAGATCTTGCATCCTAGCTATGGCATTTGAAAGCTTCACCACTGTTAATTATCTACTATCCCTTTATTCTAAGAGATAAGGAAGTATTATTATTTCCATTTCAGACATGTGATTAAGATACAGAAACTAACATCATTCTTGTATGGTCATGTAATTGGTCAGTGACATGACAGAAAATTGAAAATGGGTTTAAAATTTATTATCAAACCATCTGTTCTTTCTAAAAATATTTTCAATGTATCAGCTAATTTGAAAAGACTCTGTCCTGAAATGTAGCTTGCCTTTAAAATTACATACACATCTAATTTGAACTTTTATTAATTACAATAGTATGGCTGGAAGGCAGGGAAACACAATTCTTATATGTAATGTGCTGGAAAAAAAAGGATATGCAAGAAGCCATTAAATTTAGATTGGCTACAAAAATCTGGAAAAGAACTGACTTTCTGAAAGAGAAACATACACAACATCAGCTCCTATTAAATCGCAGGTCAATGAAAAGCTGACTTTATCACAAAGTCAGTGCTGACTTAAGTACTTTCTTGATATTCAGAAAAAAACTGTTGTTTATGTATTTACCAGAAGCATGAAAACAGACATTTTTCTCTCTCAGAAAAGGAAGTAGGGAGGGGCCTATGATCCCGTTCCCTCTGTTGCAACAATTAACAAATGAATAGCCTTAGCTAGAGTCAGGGAGTGAGAAAAAAAATTTAAATTATAATCTTAAGAACCATGCTTCTCCCTGACCAACACACTAGATATGCACATGTGTGGACATAGTCTTCATCTGGCGTTTCTCATTAATGTTGCCCTGAAGATGCCATATCCTGTAGTAATCATAATTCCTGGAAAAATATAATAATACTTATATGAAAATCACATCATCATAATGCCTATCTAGAAATCCTTCTCATTTTGTTCTTTTTAAGATGAGAACAGGATATCAGCATCATAATTAAATCGTCTATATTCTTTTGAACAACATTCTCATGTTGAAAGTCCCCAGCAATAAATCATTGCTCTAAGTTCATGGCTTCTTAATGAGAACAGTTTGAAGGGAGAAAGTGTAGCCCATATAAATCAGCTTTTAGTAGAATGACCCTAATATGGAGTAAAGTTCCCTCTTAGTTGTTCACAAGTTTTCACTGGACTACTTATGTTTCACTGAACAGAGATCCAGTGACAAACAGGAGTCATTCAGTGTTATGAGAAACATGAAACATTGTGCAACAGCATCATTATTCTTGTCCTTGTGCAAAATTAGTATCTCTGGCTATTCAGTCCGCATGAAGAAATGTCTGTCAGTATATGTATATTAACTAAAGAAAAAAGATGCCATCTAAAAAATGACATTTTGAACTAATTACTACTGTATATAATTTTCAGTTAAATTTGTCTTTTATTTTCATAGACTTGTATCATCTAACCTTCCAATCCAATCTAATATTAAGACTGGACTACATCTAGTCCAGATGAATCTGTATACAAACGTATGTATTTTTCTGAATTTGATAATCGAAGAGCTTATTATAAGGGAAATTCTGGCTTGTTACTTCTTTCAGATTGCTATTATCTATATTTAAGGTTATAATTACTATAGGTACATCAAGTATGGAAGTTCATGAGCACATGTTAATGTTTTTTATTGTAGAGTTAGTGCCATTTCTACCATTCTACAGATTAGAAATCAGAGAAAGTAACATGTCAAGGTCGAGCCAGTAGAGGCAAAAAGTAGTACGAAGTCCCATATCATCAAGTCCTCACTGGCTAGGTCAGTATGCTAAACCTTTCTGCACCTTGTTTCACAAAAATGGGGAAAATATTTTGCAAAACAAATGTCTGACTCTCTCTCAGCTTGGCTTATTTTGAAGCACTCTTCCATTCCTTTAGAAAAAAGTAGGTGTGTGACTCCCCAAAAACCTACTTGAACATCTGCGGTTAATGACGAAAGAAATTGGTGATTTATGGTACTAGTGTGTGTATAGTGGAACTTGGAAATATTTACTCAGTTTTTAAAGGAATTTTTAATTAAAGTATCACAGTTAAAATGCTTTTAGATGTAATCATAATGCTTTATTTGGGATAGTGTAAGTAATGATTTCACATTGTTATTCAATAAAGATTAGTACTATCTTTTTCTTTATAATTGTTAGGAAAGCTTTCATTTTGATTCATGAACATAACTTCTATTAACACAGAAGTTATTTTGTGAGAAGATATATTCTCCAATCTTGTTAAAAGCAAACAAAAAAAAAAGACAAATATAAAAATATAATTACAGGTGAAAGTGTTTTTAGCCCTTGAGTCAGTAAGTCAGGGCACCGAGGTCACTAATAGTTTTTAATTGCCTTGCTGAGCCTCATCTAGGCCCCACCATCTGCTAGGAGCTCCACTTAATTTTTTTGCTTGGGTACTCAGTCTTTCCTAGAGCTACAATGTAGGTACTTTTGTCTTCATCCTTGTCTCTAGCTACTATGTTCTGGGTAGACTTCAGATCCATGTTGCAACCCCAACTCCTGCTGCTCTTAACCAGACTGCTTGAACTGCTCTATCCCTTTGCTGTGCCCAGGGCTGTTGGTGATATGTTGGCAGCTCCCTGTGACACTTGCCCTGCTCAGGCCCCATGGGATCCTGGCTCTGGCCCTTCTCATGAAGCAGCTCTGTCTTTTCTGCTTCCTGATATGGTAAGTCTTTTTATGTACATTTAACAATACATGGAAGAAAATATTCTGTCATGTTATCAAGCCCCCAAGTTTCATCTAACATTTCGTTAATGTTAGGACAACCAGAACAATCAATAAATCAAAAGGATTAAAAAGGTAATTGCTTTGGCAGAGAGACTACGACCTTGAAGATGCAAAGCTTGAGTGTTTGTAAATGTATGTGCTAAAAAGCACCTTCTGATTTGGTGATTTATGTGATATAACCATTTGTGTCCCAAATAGCATTTTTTAGTTCTGGATGCTTGTATTTTAAGCAAGGAAATAACAGATTTGAAGTATAAACACTGTAGAAGTTGCTGAACTTTTGTATGTATTATATTAAAAAAAAAAATCTGTTAAGGAGATGTTATAAAAGAGACAATTTTTTCAATTATCTGCTGAATGCGAAGGATCAGGGATTATGCAATCTGAGATTCTGAGCCTGGCATATAGTACAGCACAGTTGTGTTTTGGGAAAAGACTGAGAAGATCCATGGCAGGATTTTTGATAGCTGGAAAAACCCCAACACAGTAACAGCAGCAAAAGTCACCTAAACTTTTTTTCTTAAAAGAAATGCAATGTCCAGTGGATTTTGGTGTTTTGTTGTTTTTTTTTTTTTCCCCCCTCCTTCTTAAAGATCTAAGAAATACAGGTTTAAACATCTCACAGACACAGGATGAATGAGACCATCTGAGGAATCTGAAGTCCATGGGACTGGATGAAATCATAGAATCAGTGAGGTTGGAAGGGACCTTTAAGATCATCAAGTCCAACCATTAACCTACCCTGACAAAAACCCCTTATAAACCATGTCCCTAAGCACCACATCTACCCTTTTCTTAAACACCTCCAGGGATGGTGAATCTACCACTTCCCTGGGCAGCCTATTCCAATGTTTAATAACCCTTTCAGTGTAAAAATGTTTCCTGATATCCAATCTAAACCTGCCCTGACANATCCATCCATGGGTCCTGAGGGAACTGACGGATGAAGTTGCTAAGCCGCTTTCTGTTATATTTGAAAAGTTGTGGAAGTCTGGTGAAGTTCCTCCTGACTGGAAAAGGGTAAACGCAGCATCCATTTTCAAAAAGGGAAAGAAAGATGACCTAGGGAACTACGGACCACTCAGTATCACCTCTGTGCCTGGCAAAATCATGGAGCAGATCCTCCTGGAACCTCTGCTAAGGCACATGGAAAATAACAAGGTGATCGGTGACAGCCAGCATGGCTTCACCAAAGGCAAGTCATGCCTGACAAATTTGGTGGCCTTCTGTGATGTTGCCACAGCATTGGCAGATAAGGGGAGAGCAACTGATGTCATCTACCTGGATGCAAAACGTTTGATGCTGTCCCACATGACATCCTGGTCTCTAAATTGGAAAGGCATGGATTTGGTGGATGGACCACTTGGTGGATCTAGCTGTCTAGATGGTCGTACTCGAAGGGTTGTGGTCAACCTCTCAGTGTCCAAGTGGAAACCAGTGACGAGTGGCATTCCTCACGGGTTGGACCTGGGACCAGTGCTGTTTAACATCTTTGCTGGCAACATGGACAGTGGGACTGAGTGCACCCTCAGCAAGTTTGCTGATGACACCAATCTGTGTAGCACATGCTGGAGGAAAGGGAAGCCATCCACAGGGATCTGGA
Source organism: Rhinoptilus africanus (assembly GCA_013400135.1). Classification (NCBI taxonomy): domain Eukaryota; kingdom Metazoa; phylum Chordata; class Aves; order Charadriiformes; family Glareolidae; genus Rhinoptilus; species Rhinoptilus africanus. The sequence continues at coordinate 16,936 of VXBO01014550.1, forward strand.
AAGGCTTGAGAGGTGGGCCTATGCAAACGTCATGAATTTCAACAAGGCCAAGTGCAAGGACCTGCACCTGGGTCATGGCAATCCCAGGCACAAATACAGGGTAGGTCAGGAATGGCTTGACAGCAGCTCTGAGGAGATGGTCTTGGGGGTGCTGGTGGACAAGAAGGTCAATGTGAGCTGGCAGTGCGCACTTGCAGCCCAGATAGCCAACCATATCCTGGGCTGCACTAAAAGAATTGTGGCCAGCAGGTAGAGGGAGTTGATTCTCCCCCTGCACTCTACTCTCATGAGACCCCACCTGGAGTCCTGCATCAAGCTCTGGAGTCCTCAGCACATGGATCTGTTGGAACGGGCCCAGTGGAGGGCCACGAAGATGGTCAGAGGGCTGGAGCACCTGTGCTATGAAGACAGGCTGAGAAAATTGGGGTTGCTCATCCTGGAGAGGAACGCTCTGAGGAGACCTTATAGCAACCTTCCAGTACCTAAAGGGAGCCTACAGGAAAGATGAGGAGGAACTCTTTATCAGGGAGTATAATGATAGAACGAGGGGTAACAGTTTTAAACTGAAAGAGGGTTGGCTTAGATTAGATATTAGGAAGAAATTCTTTACTATGAGGGTGGTGAGGCACTGGAACAGGTTGCCCAGGGAAGCTGTGGATGTCCCATCCCTGCAAGTGTTCAAGGCCAGGCTGGATGGGGCTTTGAGGAACCTGGCCTAGTGGGAGGCAGGTGGGTTGGAACTAGATGATCTTTAAGGTCCCTTCCAACCCAAACCATTCTACAAATGTAAATTCAGGAAAGTAATGCTAGAGAAACTTAAAATGAAAATTTTTCTTGGTTTTCCCTAATATTTTCTGTGTTATTACAATAACATTAAAAATACTTTAGCAGCTGTTGTTTCTTTGGTTCTAAACAAGATAAAATCTTTGTATTTGACTTATAAAATGTAACTACTTAATATTTATGCTAACAGCAGTCACTTTAAGTAAACAAAACTTCATAGAATATTTTAAAAAGTTTTATTTCAATACTTTTATAGAAGGAGCTGTCACTTGGCATATTATTAAGGTCTGATTTATATTAATTATGATGCGGAAAACTCATTTATTGTATTAATTCATGAGTTAATTGCTAATTCCAATTTCATTTCAGTAAAAATGTATCTTTCACTTTCTTAAACTTCAGACTTTGGAATATAAAAATGATATAAATTTACAAACAGCTGTTGACTTTTTAGTAGATATCTACAGCAGGAGTTAATTAGGTGCTGCTGAGGGTAATTATGAAACAAGCGGTTCTGAAATATGAGCTATCATGAGGGTAGTTCACAACTGTTGCTTTGAGTAGCTAATCAAAATTGTGAACTGCTGTACACAGAGCATGTCAATGCTCCCTTCTGTTTGTCATTTCCTAAACTATTGACTTCATATAAACTGTTACACTAAAAATCTTGTTTGGGGCAAAAGGAAACATGCATTATATATGAAGTCAAGAATTTCTTTTTAGTGTAACTGAAATTTTCACAGGTTAAAAATTATTAGTCTAGGCCTCTATTACAGAAAGGGAAAGAATATACCTATGCAGAAAAGAAAATCTCAATACTAATGCACTTAAAATTGTTATATATGCATTTTGTAACTTTCTACTCCTTCTTCTAATATTATGTGTGCCCTTGCCTTGCTCCTCTGGGTCCTAAGATCAGCAGTTTCATTCTGGTGTTGGCAGCAGAGGTGTTAGTGAGCCATCAGTATCTGGAGGCCTTCGCTGAGAGGAATGTGATGTTGATTATTTTTTTTTCCTCAGTCTTTATATGCTCATGTCTTTTTATATGTTTGCCAACACACTTTTTTCCCTTGCTCTTTGCTTTTTGGTCTGCAGTAACATGTTATATCCAAATGTACCATATATGACACCTTTTACATATGTTAGATACTATTTGCTCTCTTTATTACACATAAACCTATTTTTTTTCCAGTTCTGTGTTTCTTTAACCACTGATGTGAGTAGTTTCCAACCACTGGGCCTCCAGTGTCAAGCTTGTGCCTCACTCGCAGTCACCCCATGCTTGTATTTCTCTGCGCTTTCTCATGTATCTCCAGGCTTCAAGGCCTCTCTTATCATACCAGGCCTGTAATTCTTTATACTACATCATAATTTTAGGATTCAAAAAACGTGATGGTACCATACTAAGATAAATGGGAACAAATTAGCAGGAAACACCTGCTCAATTAGAAGAATTGCTGTCATAGCTAAACCAGGTGAAAAAAATCTGCAAGCAAAGCACATCTGAGAAGCCTCTGTTAGGAGGCCTTGCAATCTCAGTATGAAGCTAACAAAAAATTCTAAGGCTTGCACCTGACAACACTTTCTTGACCTTCCTGAGAAATACTGGACAGTAGGACAAAATCTCACTGGAGTATATTGATTGATAACAAAACAATGTTGTATTGCCAAGAAAGGAGACTAGGATTTGAGCCATGATTTGATACTACACTCACAAGTTTAATAGAATGTGTATTTATGTAGGTATTATTTTTATGTGGCACATTTTATTCATTTAAGCTAACACTTTATTTTTTCATTAGTTTCATATATGGCTTGATTGTGCCTGGAAGTGTATCAACGGTATTTTGCTATCAGCATTGCTTCTCATTCTTTTGGCTAAAAATACACGTGATCACTGCAGAGGAAAAATACAGCCATATTCAGTGTCATAGGATTTGGTCTGAGCTTCTGATGAACATGTTTGTTTGCAGCTCTGTTGTTCCACAAGGAGCATTTTGCATATACTAATTAACTGGAATCTTGGGCAGAGTTCTGGCCGAAAGAAACTAGAGGGCTCCTCAGAGTACATCTCCTGTCACAGTAACAGGTGCCATAGCTCCTGTCAGAGAGTCACAGAATCACCTCTCTCCTTGATCTCCTGTGTCCTGATTTCTCTAGCAAATTGTAGACTGAGAACTTAGACTTTAACTTAACATGACAGGATCTCTGATTTCATGAGGTCATATTGATCTATTCTGCAAAGCTGCCTTCCATCTTCCATATTTTTCTTCTTTTCTTTGACATTGCACATCTCTTCCTGTTCTTCACTATTATGTTTTTCTTTGCCAGCCATCTCTGCCCTGTTTTTCAACCTGAACCAATGAAAATAAGCCAGTAATGTGGAGATGTCTAATATGTATTAAAGCTCTTCGTTTTGATTTTTGAATGCTAGAATAACAGTTTTAAGGTTGCTGCCATAATATCTGTAGAGGAAACAATTGTTTTGAGACATTCTGGATGTCAGAAGTGAGCTCTTCATTACTGTTTCTGTATGTGCTGTCTCTTCCTCATTGTTTTTGTGGATATAAGAACTGAAGGGTACAAGGCTGCATGCACCAGAAGTTTCCGGAGCGATGAGACAGCCACAATGAACCATATTTATTGTAAAGCCAGGGCTATTTTTACCTTTTTTAACCTAAAACAGAAGTCGTCTATTTCTGCATAAACAAAGGAAAAAACATTTATGAAAGAGAATAAAAATTTGATTCTTTGGTGGATGAAGAAATGTTTTCCCAGCCTTGTAATATTTTCAGTCTAGACCTTAATTCTAGCTCTGCATACACAAAGATATCCCAATAAAATGTTTTCTTCAAGTGATTGTTTTTGAACTAAGGTTATGTTAAACTTGCTGTGCCAAGTGAGAGAATGTTTGGAATTCAATTATTACGGAGAATTTGTTTGGAAATAGTTATAACTTTTTTTTTTTTTCCTCCAATAATCCTGCCTAATATTAAAGAAACCTGCAGAAATAATCTAAATTTTAATGCATGTAAAGCTATAAGAATAATCTTATTTGTTTAAACTAAACATTCCCTTAGCCCACTGATCTTTCTCAGGCAGGTGCAAACAATGATTTCCCAGAGAAAAATATAAGAATGGGGATAGGATACACTAATTCTTTCCAAATCTGTTCCTGGTCTCTAGAGGCTGTGGATAGCAGATTTTATTACTTTTATATTTTTTAGGTCTAGATGGAGTACCCTTCAGTGTTTGCTTGAAAATCTTTTTGAACCCATCTAAGCTTTCAACTTTCACAGCCTTCTGGTTTTGTTCTTACATTTGGGGTGCAGCAGAGCAACAAATAATATTTACAACCTTTTCCAAGACCACTTCTGATCTTTTTCATTTAATTTTTTTTTAAAGAAATATTTATCAAGCTGTTCAGTCAGTCATTTATTCTTAAGTTAAAGTGTCCTATTTTATTTCATTTTTCATTGCATAGCAATCATTTCCTATCGCTGGTCATACATGTCATTCTTCTTTGTGGCTTCTTCATTTCCACTATTTGTTTTTCATGAGAGAATCGGAGCTGTCACAGCAGGTAGAATGAAAGTACTCCATGGGCTTGTATGATGGCACTATTTAATCTCCTCCTTTGTGCTCTGTTTCTTTGCAAATAGTGTCAGTGAATAGTGTTTGGTTTAGTTTTTGACCATTACTGAGATCACTTTTTTTTTTCAGTAGAACTATGTATTCAAACTCCTGAGTCTCATTTTTTGAGTGATGGTGTTCAGGCAACATTGTGTAGATTAAATTGCAGTTATCTTTTTCCTATGTGCCTGTCCTGTTTTCAACTAAGATAGAGTTAATTTTCTCCCTAGTAGCTGCTGTGTTTTGATTAAGTATGAGAATAATATTGAAAACACATGTTGTTTTAGTTGTTGCTAAGTAATGTTTACAGTAAGTAAACAAATATTCAGTTACATTCAGTTTTGATTTCTGTTTTTATCACCACTTCACTTGTTATTGTACAGACCCTAGTGATTTCTGCAAGTTTTTGCAAGGTCGTTAATTTACAAATCATAAACTGAACCATGAACAAATATCAGCTCCCCTTACCTTGAACTTTCTATGTGTAAATTGAGCTAATCATAATTTGCCTTACAGTACAATGTGCTCTGTATCTCAGTGAACTTTCTTCAGCACTGTTAAAGTAGTGGTAACTATCACTTGCCAAGTAAAAGGCTTCATATGAACTTGCATGATGCATTTCTAAATAGGATATATTCCATCTCTCACTTGAATGTCTGAAATCAAATAAGTCGTTGGTGTTTTTTAACGCATAGATGGGTCTACATATTGTGCCATTTGCTGAAAATAATTAAGATCCTCAAATGCTATAATTTTCCCTACCAGCCAGTTGCTGGCTGGATAACTTCTAAATGTTGATAAAGAGAGAGATATAAATTTCTTCCTACATGACTATGAATTTAGTAGTATTTTTATTTCATTTATATACAGCATTAATTTAAATATGTTGATGTAAATAGAGGTATCTTCAACTATGGCTTTGTCAGCTTTTTATAAAGCCTGGAAACCTTTAAATAAGAAATACCAACACGCATAACTACATAAACCACTTGACATCTGTCCATATTTATAAACACAGTTTTCATTTGCTGTGGTTTATTTACTCTTGGCACATATAAATGAACTGTGACAGACACCCTGTGGCTTCTATTGATGATAGGATTAATAAAGCTTGTATTTTCATTATGACATCCTAGGCCACCAAGCATGAAGACTTCAACAGTCATTATTGTACACTGACACATATTGCATCGGTAATCAGAAATGACAGAAGACTAGAAGCTGGCAGAAGTATGACTTTCAGCTCTCTCTCAAGAATAAGTTGTAATTTAATATGGCCTTAATAATATATAGCTGTGGATTTTGTACACACTTTCAGGTTCATTTTTAACTATATCAGTTGTCCTTTGAAGGGTTTTTAGAAAAATCTTCTTTGTATACCTGTTTTACTGAGATGAAAGTAATACCTAGCACCAACAGGTTGTTGCTTGATAATACAAACCATCATGGGTTTGGATGGTAGAGCATCTTTTATCAGTTTATATCAATATGTTATCTTCATAGACATAGGCCCTTTGTAGACCCATGTCTCTTCCCACATATTAACAAAGAACAATATAGTAACTTCAGGCAAAGTCCAAAGTAACTTGTGGAATCACTGTAGAAAAGAGAATTCACTAATTTCAGCTATGTGGGAGAGTGATTTAATGTTGATATGTCTCATATGTAGACTCTTGAATCATTCAAATGACCTAAAGGTCATGTGGAGGCAAGGGACATACCAAAGCAGTCTAATTGTTTTGGCATGTAGTTTAGGTACTCTACTCTTTCTTATTTCTGTTATGGGGATCAAAGATTTGGGTAATCCATACAGGGCTAGAATCAGGGAATGGTAGGGGTTGGAAGGGACCTTGGGAGATCATGTAGTTCAAGGCCCCTGCTGAAGCAGGTTCACCCAGAGCAGGCTGGACAGGAATGCATACAGGTGGGTTTTGAATATCTCCAGGGAAGGAGACTCCACGACCTCTCTGGGCAGCCTGTTCTAGTGCTCTGTCACCCTCGAAGAAGTCTTTCCTTATGTTCAGATAGAATTTCACGTGCTCCACTTTGTGCCCGTTGCCTCTTGTGTCGCTGGGCACCGCTGAGAAGAATCTGACCCCATCATTTTGACACCTGCCCTTTAGATATTGATAATCATTGATAAGATCCCCTCTCAGTCTTTTCTTTTCCAAGCTAAACAGACCCAGATGTCTCAGCCTTTCCTCATAAGAGACGTTCTCCGAGTCCCAGATCATCTTCATAGCCCTCCACTGGACTCTCTCCAGTAGTTCCTTGTCTTTCTTGAACTGGGGACCGCAGAAGTGGACACAGATGTGGCCTCACCAGGGCAAAGTAGAGGGGATGACCTCGCTCAGCCTACTGGCCACACTCTTTTTATTGCACCCCAGGAGACTATTGGCCTTCTTGGCCACAAGGGCACATTGCTGGCTCATGGTCAACTTCTTGAACGCCAGGATTCCCAGGTCCCTTTCTGCACAGCTGCTTTCCAACAGGTCAGCCCTTAACCTACATGGGGTTATTCCTCCCTAGGTGCAGCACCCTACATTTACTTGCCCTTCTTGAACTTCATTAGGTTCCTCTCTGGCCAGTTCTCTAGCCTGTCCAGGTCTCTCTGAATGCTGGCACAGCCACTCCTCCCAGTTTTGTGTCATCAGCAAACTTGCTGAGAGTACGCTCTGTGCCCTCATCTGGATCACTGATGAATATGTTGAACAAGACTGGGTCCAGTCCTGACCCTTGGGGAACACTGCTTGCTACAGGCCTCCAACTAGACTCTGCAACCCTCTCAGCTCTGCCATTCAGCCAGTTCTCAATCCACCTTATTGGCCGCTCATCTAACCAACACTGCCTAAGCTTACCTATGAGGATATTATGGGTGATAGTGTCAAAAGCCCTGTTGAATTCGAGGTAGAAAACATGCACTGCTCTCCCCTTATCCACCCGGTCAGTCATGCCATCATAGAAGGCAATCAGACTGGTCGGGCATGATTTCCCCTTGGTGAATCCATGTTGACCACTCTGGATAACTTTCTTTTCCTCCACATGCTTAGAGATGGCTTCCAGAGTGAGCTGTTCCATTACCTTTCCAGGGATGGAGGGGAGGCCAAGTGGCTTGTAGTTTCCTGAGTCCTCCTTCTTGCCCTTTTTGAAGATGGGAGTGACGCCGGCTCTCCTCCGGTCCTCAAGCACCTCTCCTGTTCTCCATGACCTTTCAAAGATGATGGAGAGTGTCTTTGCAATAATATCTGCCAGCTCCCTCAGCATTCGTGGATGCATCCCATCATGGCCTGTGGATTTGTGATTGTCGAGTTTGCCTAAATGGCCTCTAACTCAATGATCCACAACCAAAGGAAAGTCTTTTGTTCTCCATACCTTTTCTCTTACCTCCAGGATCTGGGATTCCTGAGGACCAGCCTTAGCAGTAAAGACTGTAGCAAAGAAGGCATCCAGTAACTTCACCGTCTCTGTATTCTCTGTCACCAGGGCACCCACCTCACTCAGCAGTGGGCCCACAATTTCCCTAGTCTTCCTTTTGCTACTGACGTACATGAAGAAGGCCACCTTATTGTTATCCCTTGCCAGATTTAGTTCCAAGTGTGTTTTAGCCTTCCTCATTGCATCTCCTGTCACTTCCTGTATGAAAGAGAAGGAAGGCGTGAAGGAAGCATGCAGCACAGGAGCACTGCTCTGCACTTCTGCCAACACAGCTTACACAATACCCTTTCGTAAGGTATGCTTAAAGCTACATACTGCTGCAAGAGAGACTTGTTTGTTGTCAATGCAAAAGAAATTGGGTGTAAGGAGAGCCTTTTTTTTAAAAAAAAACAAAAAACAAAAAAAAAAAAACCAAAACCCAAAACTCTGTTACAGATTTGGGAATCCCAGGGGAGAGGAATGAATAATATATCAGAGTTTTGAAGGAAAACAACTGTGATATAAAGGCTCCATGACCTTTCAAAGATGATGGAGAGTGTCTTTGTGATAATACCTGCCAGCTCTGTCAGCATTCGTGGATGCATCCCATCAGTGCCCATGGATTTGTTCTTTCTCCAGGGTGCTAGTCAGAGTGCTCAGTTCTTTCTCCAGAGTGCTAGTCATGGTAGTGACCTTTATTGTGGTTTTGGTGGTAGATATTGAATTAGTTTGCTAGAAAGATATTAAGCAGTTTTTACATGTGGAAGCTGAGGAATAGAATCATGAAAACTCTTTCTTGTCTATCTTATATTTCTAATCTACTGCTGGGTTGACAGGTAGTCTTGTCCAAACTAGTTCTCCCCTCTGAGTAGCAAATCCATTCTGTTTTTAATAGTCCATAAAACTAGCAGTTTTAGAAGCAAATTGGTGAATAAATTAAAAAACAAAATCAAGTTTCAGGGTCAGCTTCATTTTTGAAAAAACCCCACAGACAACAAGCCCTGTCTCATTTTAACTCTGTGGAACTTCTTCTGCTTTATTCTGTGCTTTCTCTTAAAACATTTAGACAAATGCAGTTTTGTGTAAGAATGTACAAATTTTTGTCTTAATGAAGTAGAGAATTTATTTCTCTTCTTTCAGTGAGTGTTATACTAAGGCTTCCTGGTGACTGGGCAGGGTATTTTTTCATGTAACTTTTAAGGAAACAACAGAAAAGCTGAGAAGTTGAACTTTTGATTATTTTCTTCCTCTACAGAAATCAACATAGCTGTTCTGAGGTACTGACTTTTAATCTTGTAGTTATTCTTTAGTTTGAATTGGTGTATTCTTAAGCAGCTTCCATTGTCAACCAGTTTTTTTTCTAGAACTTACTCTTTTTTTTTTTTTTTTTTGATGTATCTTCTTGCTATAAAGACACTGCCACTGGGATAACTAGCTTCTGACTATCTTTGGTTTTGGCACTTCTGTTCTTGTGGGTTTTTTCTTCGGTAACATTTTTTTCCTGTAATACTAGCTGCTACTTCTGAGAATAATATCCATTCCGTTTGTCCTGTTTTGTTGACGTGGCAAGGTTTTCCACAGAAGCAGGTAAAAAACAGCCAAGGTAATCTCTTTTTGGTAGATGTAGTTTAGAGTAGGAAGTGTTGGGAAAAATTCACCTACATGTGCTAGTAGAAATTTAATCTGGATTGAGAGCAGGACAGGGAATGGGAACCAGAGAAAGTTTACAGCCCTTTTCTGCCCTGTAAATTGCAGGTTATAAAAACCTGGATATAAGTATACAACTTCAAGAGATGGCAGAAATCAATGGCAATTGAGTGTTTTGCTGAAAGGTTGAGGGTGCTCGCTTGGAAGTGTGTGCTGAGGGACAAGCTGCCAAATTATAGCTGTGTGAACTAGTCTAAGCCCTCTGCTTAGTGGTGTTGTATTTATGCATCTTAAATGCTTTTCTTTCTGAACGGAGGTCTCTTTCCTAAATATAACTATTCCTTGTAGTTATAAAATAGGTTCTGTCTCTGAAGTCACTGAAATAAATCCACAAGCACTTATCTTAAATGAATAATAAATATATTTGTGTTGTATGGAGGGAAGTAAGATTCCCCTCCTCAGCAGGGTAGGGGAAAAAGTAGGATGAGAAATCTTGTGGGTCAAAAAAGCGACAGGGAGATAGTTACTGATTACCATTGTGGGCAAAATTAATTTATCGCCAATTAAAATAGATTCAGGTAGTGAGAAACAAAGACATCATTAAAATGCCTTTCCTCCCCTCTTTCCCAGGCCTAGCTTTACTCCTTCACTCCAGACTCCTCTACCCCTGCATGGAGGGGGGGTGAGGGGCAGGGGAAATTTTTTGGAGGGTCTGGTGTGTACATAGCAGTTTCTCTCTGTTCCTTCTTCCCTCTTTTGCTCTTCCCCTGCTCCAGCACAGGCTCTCCCCATGTGCTGCTATCCTGCAGGAAAAAAAAATCTTCTCTGGTGTCAGCTTTCCATGGAGTACAGTCCACATCTTGAAAATCGCCAGTGCGGGGTTTTCAATGGTCTGCAGTCCTGTCAGAAAAATTCTGTTCTGCTCTGCTCCACTGCGGACTCTCTACAGGCTGCAGTTCCTTCCCCACCCCCTGGTGTGGGGTCCTTTATGGGCTGCAGTAAATATTTCGTCTGTCATGGGCTCTCCCACAGGCTGCAGGACATACTAGCTCTGGCAGCATGGAGCACCTCCTCTTCTTCCTGACCTTGGTGATCCCTCTCCCATTTCTTGCACTTTTTAGTCCCTCCTCCTCTCTCTGTACAGTGATACTTTTTTTTTATTTATTCTTTTATTTCCTGCATATCAATTAATTACACTGTTAAACATAAGCTAATAACTTGCTTGGTGAATGGGCTTTTTGCGTGCGTGTGTGTGTACATCTGTATGTCTATATAGTATGTAAGAAAACCTGTACAATCCCTTCCTCCTGTCCTTGCCTCCCTCCCATGCTGTTCAGACCCTGCTATTGCAGCATTCCTACTGTACATTCTTTGCAGCTACAAATTTGTCATTCCTTAACTTTTTACTGACCTTTGAATTACTAAATAAACAGTACTTATAATAGTGTGAGCTCAACTCTTAAATGGAGATTTTCAAACATTTATGAGCATCAAGTAATAAATTCTTACAGCTCTGTCTAGGAAGGTATTTTTTCCTTTTTCTAGTTTTCATATTTTAAAGAGTCATCCAGGGTATGTAGAAATTCACAGGCAAAGTTGTACACCTTGAGCTCTGATTTCTCACTACTTGAGACAGACGTTATCCTTACATATTTGCTGTCAGAAAACCAGGTTGTCATCACTGGACATAAACCTAGAAGTTCATCCCTATATCTTTTCTTTGAATAAAGACAAAAGCATACAGAAACAATAATATAGCCTAAGGAAAGATTCTTATACTAAAAATGCACAATAAACTGCAACCATTCCAAAAGACTTCTTACAATGCTTTTCAAAACTACTTGCAAGATTTATTAAGTTGGAGGTATATTGTGGAATATAATTCATCCTATTTCATGTGACTGCAATTATCAAAGGTTGACGGTTTAACCTTTACAACAGATTAAATAGGAAAGTCATTTTGGTTAGGCACTTTCCTTCTGATAAAGGCTTAACAAAAGGCTTCAATGAAGCATAAATATTTTCAAAAAGCCCACAAAACCCAATCTGTAAGCACATGTATGCACGTGGTTTTTATTTCTGTGGATAAACAGTATTAACATGTTAATGTGCTTTCTTGCCAAAATTCCAGGCATTAATGTGAATGGTTTTGATTTGCTTCATACAGAGAGGAACTAGAAAGAGCCTCCAGGCAGGGCAATAAAAGAGTTCTAAGCTTTCAACAGATTCAAATGGCATAACTTGGATTAAGAATTTGAAGATGGCCTTTAGTCACAATCCGGACAAAATTATGTCTGAATGCAAATTCTTCTCAAATGAAAATTCTGATAAGCAACATGTCAATATTCATTCTTTAGTTGTGGAGAGTATTTTTCCCCAAATATGACAGAAATCATTTTACAGAACAAATGCAAGCTTTCTCCATTAATGAAACTCACTGACGTACTGTGATCTCTCTTCCCTACCACCACGCATAATTACTATCTGCTAGAGCAGTGCTAAGTAATTACGCATGGAGACAAAACCCAAGTATTGTAAAGCAAGGTGAAAACCTCGGCAAGGTCAAATGTGATAGAAGGATCATGCCAGGAGCAACAATGTAAATGATCAGACAAAGTGCATCTGGTAGATGGGATGAATGACAAGTAGAAACAAATAAAATGGAATGCAACAGCCAAAAGCATAGATAATTGCTCAGCTGACCATCATAATGTTGAACAGGATTTTTCTGGCATACCATATGATACTTGTGAACATAGATTGATATAAAATTCACCAATTTCGTCCTCTACATATGCATTTACACTACCCCTTTTGCCCATTTTACTTTCAAGGGATTGAGTTTAAATATAAGCAATCTGACCTAGTTAAAGATGTCCCTGCTTACTGCAGAGGGGTTGAACTAGATGATCTCTAAAGGTCCCTTCCAAGCCAACACATTCTATGACAAAAATCAGTGCACAATAGGAAGAACTGAGATGGTTTTCATCTCTCTTCCTCCATAAAAGTACCCCAAACTGCATATTTGGCTTATTTCCCATCATATATTTATTCACTTCCAATTCAAGTAAAGAATGCTAAAACAAGTTTAATAGCCTCTGGTTTATGTTTCCATTGAAGCCAGTCAGCAAAATGTGTGAAATATTAAAATTTGGTCTCCTGAATCTCTGCTTTACCCTCTGGGTTCAATATAAAAAAAATAATTATTATTTAGACAATGTCAGGTTAAAGAGTTTGTGAGGGAAGTTTTATGGTTTATTTGGTTGGCGCAGTTGATAGGAAATGCTGCTATCCTGTTTCCCTAGAGTTTATAACGAATGTGAAGGGAGGGAAGGAAGAGGAGAGGGGAGGGCCATGGTGTGTTGGGAGACAGGGCAATCAGGGCATGAGTAGGAGATGGATCTGAATTTCTCAGCCTCTCTTTCTCTCTTTTCCTTTTGGGTGACCTCTGAGTCATCTTGGTTGGGGGCTGGGTTTCACCAATCTGCATTGTAGGGAAAGAAATAGAGAAGTTGGTAGTGTGGAGGGGAATCCAAGTGCTGTTTTACTGTGGTGTCACTGATGGTAATAACTGAAGGGATCATAGAAGCCAGCTTTTGACATTGTTTGTGCTTGTGTCTTCTGTGTTGTTTTGGTGATATTCTTATCAAATTATTTGAGTGGATGTAGACTTCAGTTCAGAGCACCATTAGAGCTTTCAAGCTGCTAGTTTCATAAGCAGCTCTCATGACACTGCTGAACTAACTTCCTTTTGTTCCAAAATATAGTTAGAAATAGAAAGAATCACTAATAAATCATATGTAATAACTGTAACTTTATAGCCCAGGTAGCTAAAGCTTTAGTCTATGCATTGGAGAAAAAGTTTGGGAGGTGGCAATTGCCACAGTTAGCCTTGCAAGATTTACTTTTAGCTTACTACTTGAAATCATATGTGTGGAGAATAACTTGATTTGACAGTTATACACTCAACATGTACATTCTACATTAAAACCGCTTTTTTATTTATGATTATTTCCTGCCAAAAAGAACACTTTAACTATAGCCTGTTACATCTGTGGCTTGCTTCTGGTTTTGAGTCCTTCTTTATTCTGTTGCTCTCTGTGCCTGCGTATCCTTTAGCCTTCACTTTGTCATGTTTCAGATTGCTGAAATGCAAATCTGATATCAGAGTTAAATCTGTCATCCCCTAACATAGTTCTGTTTTGAATATAGGCTAAGTATATGACGATGACAACAGTTATCAAGATTTCATAAGTTTTTTCATCCTGATGCATCAAAGATTTTGACACTCATTAAACAATGCTGAGAATAACCTTTAAGCCTGGGTGACTGAACTTGATTTTATGCTACTGCAATACCATCCTACAAGGATGATCTTATGCATTATCATGTGTTCTCTTTGTCTCTAGTTTCTATTTAGTTTTGATCATTGTAGTCTTTAGTTTTCTATTTTAGCAGTGCTCAAAGTTTCAGTTGAACTAAGGTATGTAGCAGGAGTTGAGGTCATGAAAGTCTGCAGAAAAAACTCTCAGTTAACTAATGTCTAATTTGAGAAGTACCATCTCAGTTCATGGCAAGCGAAATAAGCTTGAATGGTGCTGTTTCACCAGATGTCTGAATCATCCCTTTTCTCTGCAGCTTTACATTAATTGGCAGAAGTACTGCTGACAGCCCTGAATTAGTAATGCAGCACTGCAGCAGCTTTCTGCAAGCCTTAATGAAGCTCAGGCATGTTCAAAGCAGTCCAGCTGAAGTCCCAAGACTGCATTTACAGTGCTTTTGCAATACCAATTGTTAAAGAAGAAGATTTTTCTTCAGTTCATTGACAATCCTTTTTTTGCAAGGGGACTGCATTACAGTAGGGCCTCCTTGATGCCAGTGGAGGAAATTCACTATTTCCAAAAGTGGTCTGTGGATGTGTTTTGTACAATCCATGGGGTATTTAAAACAAACTTTACCATACTGAGGTGATATAAAATGACAGGTCTATAGCTGGTATAGTTCTTCTTCTGAGTGTCAACTCACATCTGCATTTGCATCACTGGAGAATATGTCACTGATATGCCCAGGCCCTGAGTTGCAGTGAACCTTAAATGTGTGATAATTCAACAGTCTATGTTCTCTACAGTTAGACAAGGCAGTAGGAAATAGAATTTGTGCCAGCTTCTCCTGTCAATTACGCCAGTGTTTCTGGACTAACTTTATTGTCTTACATATGCCTTAAGTCAGGGTACTTGTTAGTATGGACAAGTTCGAATTCTAAGAGGTTACAATATCCAGGTGCTTCATCTGCCCCTTTGTTAGGGTTACTGCTGTGATAACAGAGCAGGCTGAAAGCATAATGTCTATATCTGAGCTTCCCTTATTCTATTTAGCATATTAACTCCCACTGTCACTGAAAGCATATATCTCTGTAGAATATGAAAAAGCATGTCCTAATTTGCAGAATTGGGTAATGCAACAATAAAGAGCTAGGATCAGTAATACCTTATATGACTTCAGATATTAACATTGCGAATGTGAGTCATCCTTCAGAATAGAACCCGTCCTCTATTCTACAAGCTGCACAAATTTTGTTGCTATACAAAGCAATGTTACAGAAGAATGGGATTTGATACAGGTCTAAACATCTTTGCAAATAAGAAAGAAGCAAAGATGAATACTGGAGAACAGTACAAAGAGGTGAAAAAGATTGAGATTAGGAACAAGAAAGGTGCATTAGATGACTGAATAAAATAGCACTTGGTATAATACAAATGAAATGAGAGAGGAAGCGGGACTGGTAAACAATTACATGTTATTACTGTTGAGCTGGGCAGTTATACTTTCTCAGCACAGAGATATATAATGATATGGGAGTACAGCTTTAGTATTTTCTATTTAAAAAGCAATAAACATTGAAATTATATACATACCTTCTAGGCAAATGTTCTAAAAGGACAGTAGTGCTATCAAATAGCATCATGATGTGCTCTAATAATGATTATTGAGATATTAATCCTACGTATGAATTGTGATAATAATTTGTCTGAACTAAAGATTGTCAATTAAAAGAACAAAAAAATATTATAGAATTTCCAGTGAAAAGAAGAAAATTCCTCCCCCCTGCCCCTAATTGCCAAATAGTACCTAGTTTTCTCATAAGTAACAGAATGGGGAAGAAGTATTCCAATTTTGTAGAGGTTTCAGTTATAAGGATTTCAATATTATAAACTTTAAGCATTTCTTTCTGATCCTTTTTTCAAAATTTATGGTGAAATGGATGCAAATACTGGTTATTACTATTTTACTTCTTTCTACATACTGCTGTGTTTAGCTTTCACTGTCTTGGTGAATGTTGCTTTGAAGTTCAGGTTAGTGACAAGTGAGGGACTTCTCAGGCTGCCCCTAACCTGGATTGAATTTTGAATGGTTTATGCACACATGTAGTGTTTTTCTTGCATTTATAGTATTTGGTTTGACTTGAAGTTTTCCCCAAAGTTTTCTCTCATCCCACTTTTTCCTATTGGTTTTAATATGATTTATTTGTGACCTTATTTTGCAGTAGTTTGATTACATTTCATGTCCTCAGTTTACCTACCATGTATAGTGAATTCATGCTGGTTTGTCTCTTATTTCTGGCTTAAGGATTTTTTTCTTTTAGTGTTGCTTATCAAAAAGAGAGCTTTGACTTGATTTCCTTCCCTCCCCCTGCAGACTGGTATTTCAAGCCTCCTCCTTTCTTTAGTACTGCCTTTGGTGGTTGCCTTGCAAGCCTGCAGCAACACTGGACTTTCTGCATGAGGCTGAGCTGTGCTATCCCGAAACTTGTTTCTGTTCCCAGTGGTCACATAAAGGTTTATGACTTGAAACTGAACTTTCCTTGTACAGTCTGACCTATGTTCCAGAATGAATATACAGATTACCATGCACAGTGTGTTTCTGTGTACTTGCTGGAGTTGCAGTTTTAATGCTATTTTGAAAACTTCGTAAACAGCAGATAAATCCCTTATAAAAGCCCTGCTATAAAATGATGATACATTATTAATTGGCTTTGAGACAGTGAATTTCAAAGTACCTATGTAGTAGTCAAGTTACTTTTCAGAAATTTGTTTTAACTATGCCAAGTTTGAAAAATTTAGGACCTGCCTTAAGTCCAAATAGAGTACATGGTATTAAAGCTGTCTAATAGTTTTGGATTCTTTTTTGTTGGTAATTTCCACATTAAGTTAAATTGGTTTTAGTATACTATAGATTTAAAAGATAAGTATCATACTGGTAAATAAAACGTTAAAATGCTCAGAGTTGAGGAGGAGAGGATGTACTCTTGACTCAGCTCCACCTGGGCCTGTGTGATGACCTGAGATTTAGAACTAATAGCAGTGTCCACAGATATATATTTTTTTATAGTGGGTTTGATACAATCAAGATAAATTGTTTTGTCTTTTGTTTTTACATCCAGAAATTTTGGGCTCCCTGAACATGCCCTTACAATTTATATGGTGATTAATCTGGGATAATGTAACCTCGTGACATAGAAATTGGTATTTCCAACCTTCTATAGGTATGAAAATAGATATATGGAAGCCTTAAGATCATGTGGTTCCTTTGTCATGAGGCTATATCTGTTGTAAATCAGGTTATCTATAGCTGCTTTGGCTATTGAAGGCCTCATTCCTTGAAATATTATAACTACATCCAAACCAACAACTTAATGAACATTCTCATTCAATTAATATAACAGCCTTCATTAATGTTTTCTTTATCTTGTGTTCAGAAGCAGAACCCAGTCAGAATATTCCAAACAAGCTTTTTAAAAGTAGTCATAAATAAGTCTTTCTGTGTAATATAGTTTCCATTAGACCACAAATGCAAGTTTGTTTTAAAGTTCAAAGAGTAAATAAACATTTCAGTGAAGTGACTTTAGCATAACTTTAACTTTTTATGTTAATCATCAAAACAAATTCCTAAAGATTTCATAATATTTTATAAATACACAGTAGAAAACCAGCATCTTAATTATCAAAACAGTGATTATTTGTCCCTTTTCTTCCAGACCTGACCTCAAAACTCAAATTATTATTGGTTACAAAATGCAACCCAAAAAAAAGTCTGAAGGTTGGGAGGCAATACTGCTTTGGGGAGGGCTTCTAAGGAAATGAAAACACATAAGTTGTGAACCCCTGATGCAATGGCAAAATGCCCTGCCATATTTTTTCAGCCAGTAGTGTGCTAAATACAGAATTTAATTACATTTTTGGCAGTCGCAGTCACTTCATTTGAAATACCAACCTCCCCAAAGGCTTCTAGGAATGATATTTCTTTGGGCTTGTGTATTTTTTTTCTTCTTCACTCGGAGTGGAGAGGGTACTGTATACACGATTCTCTTCTTACCTCATTAATATTTTCCTTCAGTGAAAATGTATGTTAACTTAAACTGTTTTAAGCAAAGAAAAAAAAAAAAACAATAGCACTTGCCTTTTGAAAGTTATAATTTGAGCATCTGTAGGACTGACAGAATTGTTCTTACATTTCACCAAGTGCATAAATGAAAAATGCGTATGAATAACATGCTAGATAAAGGGAGGACTGAGAACCTTATGTGCAGTATGAGAAATGACAAGTCAAAAAGATGGTTAAAAAAGTCAGTACTGTTTAGTATGAGTTTTACAAATACGTAATGCTTAGTCTATGTTTTACAAATACATAATGCTATTATGCTGGGCATGCTACGCTGGTACAGGGTAGAAATGAAGATGTATGTTCATTTAGATACTGATAGTACATAAAAAGAAAGAGAAAGGCAATTGTAATTTTACATGTTTTCTTTCAAAATCAAGTATAAAACTCTGTAATCTGAACTATTTCGGTTTTGGGTTGGAATGTAAAACTTGTAAAAACATTATAAAAAAGGCAGAACAGGATGCAGAGTAAGTAAAGTAATTCATACAGGCTGATGCATTTTTCCAGTTAAAGGCCTTTTTCCCCAAAAAACTTACCTGCCTTTTATGTACACTCTACATAATATAGAAATTCATAATTTTGTCTCTTAATTTATTCTAACCTTCCTATCATCTAGTCAGTTTGTCCTTGCAACACTTCTGAGAAATTACTAAACCATGTGAAGCACAGACTAGGTCAGGTTATTTTTTATGTCAACTGTCTTTATTAGATAATCCCATTAGAACCTTGCCAGTGACAAAGGAGGGAAACATAATGCCATCAGCACCTTTATAATGCTACACCCTCCAAATGTTACTGACATTAGTAAACTCACCTTACTGCCAAAACCTTTTAAAACAATCTACAAGCTAATTTCATTGACTTATAGATCTATTTGTACTAAGCAATTCATTTTACGTTATACACTGAGGAATTCTACCTTACGTTTAAGTTGACTGCATTGCTGAGATACCACCCTGAGCTTTCTATCTATTTTTGTGTCCCTTAAGGATCTCATTAACATAATAGAGCAGTCTCTATCATATATTCATAACCTGTAGTAAACAAAGTAATATACTCTTATTCATTGCAGTTTGACACAGACACATGTTCACAGCTGGCATTACTTGCACAGATCCACAAGTTCAATTTTTACCAGTTGGAGGTCTCCTTCTTAATATTTTAGGTATTGCTATTTTTTTCTAAACTTTTGACAGATGGCAACATTCTGCTTTATAAAAATGAGCATCTTCCCAAACAGCAGCATGTGATTATGTATATTCATATATATTTTCTGCACTTTCGCTTTCTTAACCAGTTTTTTTTCTGTTCCAAGAGCTTTGTGGAAACGTAGAACCTAGGAGCTTCTGCAAATGAAATGTGTATAAGAAATAATGCAAAATAAGCATGCCTGGAACTTGCATATAAGGCAGTACCTATCTAGTGCTTCATGTGAACAGTAAAAATGTGTGGAATTCAATTATGTAGTTAGCTATGTTTCAGACTACAATTTCAGGAGCAGGCTCTTTGAAGTAGATGTATCTGATTCTCATTTACATTTCCTATATAAAGGTGCCATAATGCAAATAAGTCAAGCCGGCCTACTTATATGTTTGAAATTAGGCATATGTTCCTGTATCTGCTGAATAAGATCCTGACTCGGCTGTTCATTGACTTCAAAGACCTTCCTCTGAAGCACTGAGTTTTTCAGCTTTTGTACTGTTTTCAGCCTGAGCTGTCAGATATTCTTTTTTTGGCTGACCACCAATTGTGAATAACCACAGAGCGGTTTTTTTTGTTTTCTCTTATGTGTTGGAGTGATTGTCTGTGATGTTACTTCATTATTTTATGCCAAGTTAATTGGTAAAGTTAATTGCAAGAGGTGTCTTTCAGAACAGGAGAAGCAAAACCCAGATTAATACGAAGCATTACTCTACAGGTTTTTTTTCCATAGGGCACTGTAAATGGATTCTGAAACATGTAAAAAAATTACTTGTGGTAAAATTTATCTATCAATGGTGAAATGGCTTTGTGCCTCGACTATAATGACGACAAAATCAAATCACAGGTGGTGTCCTCAAATGAATAATATAGTAATAAAAATTCTTCCCCCAAAAAAGTCATTAGTGCTATTGGATGAGATTATCATCTCTCTAGTGTGTCTCTAGTATTGAGACAGTATAGTCAGACACGGACTGTAGAATGTTTTGGGGGCTTCTACATGATGTGATGATTGTGGCTGTCAAAATGGAATTTAAGTCTGTCACTGAACTCCTGGTGCACAGAAAATCTTTTATTGGAATGAAAGAAAACACTTACTAATTGCATATGCTGATTGTACATAATAATTTTTTAGAAACCCGTAAACTCTCCTATGTGATACGTTGTACAGTGGAAAAAAATTAATTTTACAATATTATTTAAACTAATAAAGAGAATACCAAATTTTAACCAATCAACCTTGCCGTAAACTATTCAGTTTGAACACCAGTCACTTCTGAATAAGTTCCATTTCTGAAGCGCTCATTCTTTTTTTCAAAAGAAAGCCTTGGTTTCCACTGATGTGTTCCTTGTGCACTTAACCAACCATAAGTTACATAAGGTGTTTCTTCATCACACCTTCAGTCTAGCTGTAAAATCTTTATGGAGTTATTTTTACAAATAGGTTAAATAGAAACATGATAATTCCTTGACTGCTTTCTTCAGCCGTGTTTTCCTCTGGGAGGGTAATAACAGAAACTAATCTTGTTATCCCATAAAATGAGCAAGATAAATAAGATTATGTCTGTTGTCCTCTTCTAATTTCCAACTAGGATAGCTGCTAAAATTATCTCAGTTATTTAAAGGTGAGCGTAGGAAAAATGTGCCCAAACTTACAAGAATGATACGGATAACTTACCTCTGGATACAAACAGGAAGTTGCAGGACTGGACACTTTCTGAGCTACAGACACTTTAATTTCATTTTGTGAGAGGCAGGAAAGAAAGATGGATAGACCTGATGTTATTTTAAAGCACTAGAAATTGCTTCCAAATGCATGACCAGCTGAACAAACAACTGTTGTTTTTGAAAAAATGATCCACGTTCTGATTTCAGTTATTGTGATGTGAACTAACAGAAATTGCAGTGAGTGTTAGAATTGCTCTGGATTGAAAACTGGATATGAAAACAATGACCTAGCCTGCTGTGTATTTGTAGTGTGTGCTTTTTAAAGATAAATGTTATTTTGAAAACTTCTGGAAAAAAGTATTTGTTTATCAAATGGATATTCTACACGTGAAAATACTTTGCTCCATGGATAATCGATTTATTATAATTGGTTTTGAATAAGCAGTTCTTAGTTTATACACAGAAAATATTTCTGGAATCAGTGGAGGGAAAGGTGAATCCAACCAACCTATCAATAAGCAAAGAAAATGCAATTCAGTTCATAATTCATAAGAATACAAAAATTTATTCTGTTTGTGGCTAATGAATGCAGTCAGAAAGTCTTGTAAAGATTGATAGTACTGCAAATACTACTGTCCTTATGTAGCCAGCTTCCTAAATTTGAATTTGGTGTGCTAAGGATGAATGCATCCTTTTTTCTTTTCTGGTTTGAATGCAGATTATATTTGCCATATATGATTTAAAATGCCATTATATTCCTTCAGATTTACTTTGTAACTCATCTGAACTCTACAATGTGCTAGTGCAGAACTTGAATGAGTAAGAACTATATATTGTATAAATAGCTGTTTTGAAAATTGTCAGAATGTATTAAAGGGATATCATAGTATGCATATCTCACCAAAACTTATTTAATTGTAGTTTATGCCAAATCATATGCACTGAGGTTTCTTTATAGCTTTTAGTCTTTTCAAATTAAGAGTTATGATTTTTTAAATGAGAGTGATGTTGCACCTCAGGCCAGAACCTCAGTCAGCTCAGTTTTGTTTGTTGAAGAGCTTTCTTTACATGTGTGAATGATAGGATAACTAGCATCAAGAGAATTTAATTTTTTCCAAAGGCTTAATGAAGTGATTTACATTTGTTCTTATAGTACTTGCATCTCTCTATAACCTATTTACACTGCATAGTATGCTGTATCTGTTCAAAACCCTAGAATTGAAATGAAACTTGTGGAAAATGTCCAGTTACCTCCTTAGAGTTACCCAGGAGACTAGCTGTAAAAGTGAAAATTAATGTAGGAAGAAAGGTTCCATGTGTCGTATATTAAGCATAACAAGCACTGAAGTATCCATAAGAACTAGGTGCTTTCCAATAAATAGGTACTTTTAAACTGTGTTTGTCTTGACTTAAAACCAAATTGACAGCATGGAGACTAACTGGAGTTAATGTCAGAAGATTTTATCACAGGCATATACACAGTATGATAAATGAAATAACTTCCCTGTTCTGTGAGGGAGATGGTGCAGTTTGGGAGGAGTTCAAATGGGTCAGAACAGTGGTTCCAGTTATGCTGCACAGAGACAGGGTACTGGAGGGCTACAAGGTTGCCTATCTTTCTACTTAAGTCCTCAAGACCTCATTTTGGGTCTCTTTTGTGTCTCTCCCAGAGTTACTCCTGACCACATCAGCTATAGGGTTAGGTAGAAAATAGTAAATTGTAACTACTACTTTCTGTTACTTGTTAAATCTGACTCTATGCCTTTGGATTGCAGACCTAAGACCTAACTGATGGAGATGGTTGTAATGCTGATTACTTAGGTAACACATCTGTACTAAAAAACAAAACGAAACAAAACAAAACGAAAAAACCCAAACCAACCAACCAACAAAACCCCCAAACTCCTACATCTGGCTAATTTCTTGCTGGTTCACAGTGTCCATTTCTTTATTTCCTGCTTTGTTCTACACGTGGCTAAATCCAAGCCATTTTCAAAAGGCACAGAATTCGTATATCTGAGTAGTGGAGCCATTTTCAGAATGCAGTTTTCTGTTTTATGCTGAATTATGAGGTACCTACCTGAGAAAATGCCCTTTATTTCTGTCACAAATCCGTATTTGTGTAAATATACAGAAGATAATGTTGTACCCTGTTTGAAAGTATAGTTGAAAAAAGGTCAGGTAATCAGAGTTGGCATCGTTCTCTTGTAGGTTCTGTCTGTTCTTCAGCAAGAGGAATGTTCTGTTATTTCACATCATATAGTCCTTTTCACAAACTATAAAATAGCTGAACAAGTTTTTTCATCCTACCAGCTGTAATGTGTTTCAAGACTTCCTTTTTTATTATTATTAGAATCTCACTCCTATCTGATTTACACAATCTGGTCTTAATTTGATGCAATTTATCTCAAGTAATTCCCTGTCTGCTCCACAGATATTCTTCCATGTATTTTTATACTGTCACTGGTTCCAGCATCTTTTTCAGGGAATCTTCCCAGGCATAATCTTCTTTCTTGGGAACAATCTTCCCAGGCACAGTCTTCTTTTGTTTCTTCTTTTTTTTTCCCCCTCCAGGAGCACTTATTTTCCCTTTTTATGTGGCTGAATTAGCATGGTCCGCCTCCTTTCCAACGACAGCCTTGTCTCAGGCTTCTCCCTTCTCCCAGGTGACGTGTAGCATGATTTGGGTGGAGAGATGAGTGCCATAGCCATACATGTTTAGTATGATCTCTATAATCTTCATTAGCATATTCAGGTGTGTGCGGTTTCATGTGCATTTCACAGATAATGAAGAAAAGGTCATTCATTGAACACAATAGCCTTGAGAACCGAGAAACAGCAAGATCACCACACAAGTGACAGAACTATCTTGTCCTCACAAGACAGTTCTCCCGCAATTTCAGGTGCCAGAATTGTTAGCCTTATCAATTCTTTGAAAGCCAGGCCTGCATTATTTATTTCCTTGTGGGTGTTTGAGGCATTCCATTGAAGGGAATGAAGGAGACCCAAGGAGGGCCTTCTGCCCCTCGTCAGGGAATTTACAGTCTGTCTCTGACACCTCTATAGACTTCCTTTTTGTGTTTGCCTTTTGCCAGGAACTCCTTGTTCATCTACACAGGCCTCCTGGCCTTTTTGACTCACTTCCTCCTTGTTGGGACACATCACTCCTGAGCTTGGAGGAAGCAATCCCTGAATATTAACCAGCTTTCTTGGGCCCCTCTCCCCTCCAGGTCTTTATCCCATGGTACCTTACCCAGCAGATCCCTGAAGAGGCCAAAGACTCATCTCTTGAAGTCTAGGGTAGTGAGCTTGCTCTGCACCCTCCTTGCTGCCTTAAAGATCTTGGGCTCTACCATTTCATGATCACTACAGCCCCGGCTGCCCTCGAGTTTCATATTCCCCACTAGACCCTCATTGTTGGTAAGGATAAGCTCCAGCTTGATAAGCTTACTTACTTACTTGATAAGCTCCTCGTTGGCTCCTCTACCACTTGGATAAGGAAGTTGTCATCAATGCATTGAAAGAACTTCCTGGATTTCTTGTGCCCTGCTGTGTTGTCCTTCCAACAGATATTGGGATGATTGAAGTCCCCCATGAGGACCAAGGTGTGTGAACGTGAGGCTGCTCCATCATCCTGGTCAGGTGGTCTATAGCAGACCCTCACTGTAATGTGACCTGCCCTTCCTTTAACCCTGAGCCATAAAGTCTTGTTTGGTTCTTCATCCATCCCCAGATGGAGCTCCATGCACTCCAGCTGGTCATTTACACAGAGGGCAACACCCCCTCCTCCTTTACCTGCCTGTCCCTCCTAAAGAGCTTGTATCCTTCCATTCCAATGCTCCAGTCATAGGAGCCATCCTGTCTCTGTGATGCCAATGAGATCATAGCCCTGGAGGCGTGTGTGCATGCCTCTAACTCCACTTGTTTGTTCCCCATGCTACATGCGTTTGCATAGAGGTAGTTAAGTTGCGTCTCCATTTAAGCTGATTTACTGACTGGAGTGGCTGCAATTCCGTTGTACTGTTCTCCAGGTGGCCTTCCTTTGAGGTTTTTTATTTGTGTTTCCCCATTGGCTCCTATTACCTCAGGAGCAGGTAAATAAACAAATATCACTATGAACCATGAAATGTCAATAAGGATATATTATCCACTATTATAAAAGCCTTTAGGTTTATAATATTTCTTAAATTGGCTACATCTGTGACATTTATGTTTACAAATAGGGGAATTTTATTAATTACAGTGCTGTGAAAAAATTTAAATCAGAAAATTTTACTTTTAAAAACGGGAATTATCATCTATCAAAATAGTAGGATTTAAATACCAGAAAGTAATTGTTGCTCACTTTAACAAAATGATAATACATACAACTGTTCTAGTAAACATTATTATTCTTATGTTTTTAGTCATCTGAAATGTTGAGCTTTTGTGATTGTTCACTCAGCTCCTGCTCAGACTTTGGCTAACCTGTCTCATGCTCAGGGCCACCGTATGCTGGGAGCAGAGCCTTTTGGTCAAAGGAGAGCAGCACCTGGGCAGGACAGGTGCCAGGAAGAGCTGAAGGTCTGCTATCCAGCTGTTACTACCTGCAGATTGCTGTCTCTGGCAGCCATTATCTGTTGTCTGGCAGTCTCGACAAAATCTGCTGGAAGGTATAAAATACCAGCATTGCCCAAAAGATTTTGAAGAGGATTCATCAGCAGTTTGAGAAGATTCATCAGGCAGTTGTGCTGCCTGGTATGATACAGGTAATACCCACACTGTGAGGGAGGAGGAAGAGTGGGTGCTCTCACCGTTGGCTAGGTATGGTTTTTGGGTTTTTTTTAACATTATTATTATTTTTCATCACAGATTTGTGAATTAAGATCTATGAAACCTTATGACTCAAAAGGTGAAAAAGTGAATTTGTGTAAAAAGTCTAGTCTGGGCAAAAGGGTATTGAGCCCGTATTTGTCACGTTTGTTGTATTTCTTAATGAGCTCATGAAACAAAGTTTATGTTGCAGAGTACATTGTCCTGTAAACTTGAGAGATCCAAATGGACTGTGACAGCTTTTCCTGTAAAACAATCCAAAAATGCATCTTTTTTTTTGTTGTGTTGTCCTTATTGTTAAATTTATAACGATAGGATAATTAAACTCAGCAGGATTCATGGTCTAATTAAAATAGGGCAAGAATTTATTCTGTTATCCCATGACACTTTTATGAGATGCTTTTTATTTTCATTTAGTTTTTCATTAAAATTAAAAAAAAAAAAGCCCAAAAAAATTCCACTGAAAGAAACTTGAAGATCCCATAGTTTGAGACATTCAAATGAGATGTGGGAGACTGCAGATTGCATCTTAGCAAGGGGGCTATGGAATAAGTTCTTCTAACCCATTATGGTTTTGTTTTTATACTGAGTGCATGACAACTAGGTGAATTGGTAAAACAATCAGTTTGTAACGTAGGAATGAATATCAGCAGTGAAGAACTCTTACTGTGTCATATCTTGGTACCAAACAATTTTGGATAGACTTTTTCCAGTCTTACAGTTTGAAAACAAAACTAAACTTATGGAGGAACAAATGATGGAAAAGGTAATGCAGCAAATTAATAGATAACAGACAAAAAATCTATCACACATTTACTTGTTAATTGCATGCTTTGCCTGATTTTTATAGGTTTGAACCTAATGTTTATCAATCATTCCTATATATTTGACAGAAAAAGCACTGCAACTTGGTTTCAGTTAAGAAGTGTGATGGAGTAAAAATGAACTCTCCTTGCTATGCTATAAATTATCTAAGTGTTGGTTGAGGATTATAGTTCTATGCAGTGCTGCTCAAACTTCTTCTTTCACCCCAAACTTAGTGTACATGAGTGATTCAGAAGGAATAGACCTTAAACTTTGTGCATTTGCTTTTGATAGACAAATTAAGTACATCAGACTGGAGTATTCTCTGATCGTCTGTGGAGACAGAGCAGTAGTTTATGCTTCTCAGAATCAGGGAATGGTAGGGGTTGGAAGGGACCTTGGGAGATCATGTAGTTCAAGGCCCCTGCTGAAGCAGGTTCACCCAGAGCAGGCTGGACAGGAATGCATACAGGTGGGTTTTG
Source organism: Rhinoptilus africanus (assembly GCA_013400135.1). Classification (NCBI taxonomy): domain Eukaryota; kingdom Metazoa; phylum Chordata; class Aves; order Charadriiformes; family Glareolidae; genus Rhinoptilus; species Rhinoptilus africanus. The sequence continues at coordinate 43,821 of VXBO01014550.1, forward strand.
AATATCTCCAGGGAAGGAGACTCCACGACCTCTCTGGGCAGCCTGTTCTAGTGCTCTGTCACCCTCGAAGAAGTCTTTCCTTATGTTCAGATAGAATTTCACGTGCTCCACTTTGTGCCCGTTGCCTCTTGTTGTGTCGCTGGGCACCGCTGAGAAGAATCTGACCCCATCATTTTGACACCTGCCCTTTAGATATTGATAATCATTGATAAGATCCCCTCTCAGTCTTTTCTTTTCCAAGCTAAACAGACCCAGATGTCTCAGCCTTTCCTCATAAGAGACGTTCTCCGAGTCCCAGATCATCTTCATAGCCCTCCACTGGACTCTCTCCAGTAGTTCCTTGTCTTTCTTGAACTGGGGACCGCAGAAGTGGACACAGATGTGGCCTCACCAGGGCAAAGTAGAGGGGATGACCTCGCTCAGCCTACTGGCCACACTCTTTTTATTGCACCCCAGGAGACTATTGGCCTTCTTGGCCACAAGGGCACATTGCTGGCTCATGGTCAACTTCTTGAACGCCAGGATTCCCAGGTCCCTTTCTGCACAGCTGCTTTCCAACAGGTCAGCCCTTAACCTACATGGGGTTATTCCTCCCTAGGTGCAGCACCCTACATTTACTTGCCCTTCTTGAACTTCATTAGGTTCCTCTCTGGCCAGTTCTCTAGCCTGTCCAGGTCTCTCTGAATGCTGGCACAGCCACTCCTCCCAGTTTTGTGTCATCAGCAAACTTGCTGAGAGTACGCTCTGTGCCCTCATCTGGATCACTGATGAATATGTTGAACAAGACTGGGTCCAGTCCTGACCCTTGGGGAACACTGCTTGCTACAGGCCTCCAACTAGACTCTGCAACCCTCTCAGCTCTGCCATTCAGCCAGTTCTCAATCCACCTTATTGGCCGCTCATCTAACCAACACTGCCTAAGCTTACCTATGAGGATATTATGGGTGATAGTGTCAAAAGCCCTGTTGAATTCGAGGTAGAAAACATGCACTGCTCTCCCCTTATCCACCCGGTCAGTCATGCCATCATAGAAGGCAATCAGACTGGTCGGGCATGATTTCCCCTTGGTGAATCCATGTTGACCACTCTGGATAACTTTCTTTTCCTCCACATGCTTAGAGATGGCTTCCAGAGTGAGCTGTTCCATTACCTTTCCAGGGATGGAGGGGAGGCCAAGTGGCTTGTAGTTTCCTGAGTCCTCCTTCTTGCCCTTTTTGAAGATGGGAGTGACGCCGGCTCTCCTCCGGTCCTCAAGCACCTCTCCTGTTCTCCATGACCTTTCAAAGATGATGGAGAGTGTCTTTGCAATAATATCTGCCAGCTCCCTCAGCATTCGTGGATGCATCCCATCATGGCCTGTGGATTTGTGATTGTCGAGTTTGCCTAAATGGCCTCTAACTCAATGATCCACAACCAAAGGAAAGTCTTTTGTTCTCCATACCTTTTCTCTTACCTCCAGGATCTGGGATTCCTGAGGACCAGCCTTAGCAGTAAAGACTGTAGCAAAGAAGGCATCCAGTAACTTCACCGTCTCTGTATTCTCTGTCACCAGGGCACCCACCTCACTCAGCAGTGGGCCCACAATTTCCCTAGTCTTCCTTTTGCTACTGACGTACATGAAGAAGGCCACCTTATTGTTATCCCTTGCCAGATTTAGTTCCAAGTGTGTTTTAGCCTTCCTCATTGCATCTCCTGTCACTTCCTGTATGAAAGAGAAGGAAGGCGTGAAGGAAGCATGCAGCACAGGAGCACTGCTCTGCACTTCTGCCAACACAGCTTACACAATACCCTTTCGTAAGGTATGCTTAAAGCTACATACTGCTGCAAGAGAGACTTGTTTGTTGTCAATGCAAAAGAAATTGGGTGTAAGGAGAGCCTTTTTTTAAAAAAAAAACAAAAAACAAAAAAAAAAACCAAAACCCAAAACTCTGTTACAGATTTGGGAATCCCAGGGGAGAGGAATGAATAATATATCAGAGTTTTGAAGGAAAACAACTGTGCTATAAAGGCTGGCATCACTATCGCATATGAGAAGATATCCATGATTACACGGAAGAACTGTTTAATTATTGCAGCTGAGTCTTTCTGAGATGACAATAGTACTTTCTTCTACCCACCTTACTTAACTAAATAATATGTTTAGGTTTCTCCAAAATGAGGAAAAAAGTGAATGTTTTCCTTAATCCTTTTTTATCAACTAATTCCTGTTCACTGAGCTATAAGATTCTATGCGGTGACTGAAATCCAGTGGAAGAAGACCAGCTCTGGTATAATGAGAGAAAGTACAGAACTGTATACTAAACTTGTGAGATATCTTACTAATATGCAAGTAAAGTATCTCAGGAATATATCATCGAAGAAAGATATTGACTCTTCTGTGTATCAGTTGCATCAGCAGTGACACAGCTGTGACTTGAATAGGACTGATGCATTTTCTAGTTTTTCTACTGAATAGCTATCAGATATAACATATCTGAGTCTGTCTTTTGAAATGAAGGCAATAAAAAAGTCTGCCTATACTTAAGGAACAATATATTTAATTTAGAAGAATACAGCAGTGCAAGGTTAATACTTCTACTCTCCAGAGTTTCAACATATGAAATGCGCTCATCTTATGCACGGACTCTCTTAAGCAATGCTGGTGGGAGAAGATAGGCTGGTTTCATCAGTGCATCTTGAATGTCACTTTTACCATCTTCCATTTAAGCTTTTCCATGGTCTCTTTTATGCTTGTTCTTGTAGCACTACTCCTTCAAATGACATCAAGACTATAGTTACTGTTCAGACCATCTAAGAAATTAGAAGTGTGACTTGATAAAAACATGGGTCACTACTGCGGAATAATTCCTCCCAAGTCAGTTTCCAAGAGCTATGTTCTGAGCAACTTGTCAGTTCTGGGTCCAAAACAAGAACTGAGCTTTCCACGCACTTTCCCGAGTGTTCCCTGCCATACTTACCAGTGCTTGGAAATGGTTGGGTTCTTTGTGAAAGTGGCAGTCAGAGTTCTATCTGTTCTGTTTCCAGTGTAGAGACTATTACTGCCTCAATTTTACTGCAACTAACTGTAGCAACAACAGCCAGCTCTTCCTCTTCCTACCATCTGCATCCTCCTGGGCAGGAAAAAAAAAAAAAGGGAAGAAAGCCAGCAGTGTGAGAGAATGTGTCACTTGTCCTTAACAAGTAATTCTTGTGAATGCCACCAGCTGTGAGGGTATTTGTGGTCTGCGGTGTTTTTATCACCATGTTATATCAGCACTTCTCCATTCATAATTACAAGTTATCCCAAATGTCGTTTCAGAGTGCAATTGCTGGTTGTTTAGACTCAGTATGAGCACTTGAGTTTAAAATACTAAAAATCTTTTTCTGTTCAGAACTTTGTGCTATGAATTTCAGAGTTATCCAGAACAACCACAGTGAATTCTTCTTCTTCAGTAGATTTGCCTCAACATAGTGCTGCAGAATCTCCAGAATCACTGCCTTGCCTGAAATCTTCTTTTCAATCTGTGTGGCTCACGTTTTTAACCTAAGAAGTGAGATGTTTTATGCAGTAGTTTTGTTAGTAAACCCACTGTCCTGTACCTTCAGGAATAACACCAAAGCTGACAGTGATGCAGCTAATGTAATTCCTTTAGTCTTGCCTCTGGTGCAGGAAAGTGAAAGTGGTTTTGTTTATAAGGCAAACAGGAAGACAAGCATATAGCTAATACACTATAGTGCCATCTAGAGACCCCAGTAGATTGGAAAGGATGTGGACACAATTTATAGATTGCCTCTACCCCTGGAAGGTTGAAATCTATAGCTTCATAATTCCCATTCTATAGCACACTCTATTCCCTTTAGGAGTAATCACAAGCATATGACTTCCTGTAGATTAAAGAGGAAAAAAAAGAAGACAATACAAAAAAATAATTTCCCTCCTCTTTTACTAGGTGCTCTGAACTTAATTTAGTAAATCATTCTTCCTGGACATGCAAGTCTTCCCAAACTATAATAAGCTCTAATTATTGCCATCTATTATTCCTATATTTTCATTGAAATTTCCTTTTCTACAGTTTAGTTGCACTGTACATACAACTGCAAGATTAAGGTGCTTATCTCTCTCTATGGACGGTGCAATTGCCACTTACAGCATTTACTTTCAAGGAGACATCTGAGGGTGATACAGCCACCTATCTCCAGAGTCATTAAGTCTCAGGGTTGATTTGCAATGTAATAGTAGTGAAGTCACTCTGTGTAATACACTTCATTATTACATAAATGTTTTTATCCCTACAAAATGGCTTAATGTTATTTGTTAGTGTACTAATCTAAGAATACCACAGTGTATTAAAATGATGGAAATCAGATCATAATCATAATAATAATCATCTCTGATTATAGTATTCTGTCAGACATTAGGAATTTTGTAGGGGAGGGTCTATCCTTTAGAAAAAACAAGCCAAGTTCTTAACTACTGTGTTCACAGAAGCATCATAGAAAACCCAGAAAACACTTCAAAAATAGTTATTGTTTTCCTCTAGTTTATGTAATATTTTCTCTGGTATAACTACCAGGATTTTAATGTAGTTTTTTCAAATTTCATCTGAAGAGATAAAAAGGGAACAAAGTTCTTTGACGTATATATATCATAGCAGTGTATAATATAGTAATGAACCTATTGTGTGGTAAAGTTGCAATATTCCCTTTACTGTTATCTGATTATCTTTGCATAACTGCATAGCCTATTACAAAATTATTTTCCTAAAAGAGAGCTGTTAGAGACAAAAAATGCAACAGAAGACCAGAAGTTTATCCATTACACCCTGAACAACTTTAACATCAACTATACCTGCTGAAGATTATTTCAATTAGTAGACATTGGTGAAAAATACTAACTTCTTTCTCCCTTTAACTTATGTCACATGAAACCTTCATCCACAGTGATTCTTTCAGTCCACTGAGAAATTGTTTCCCAATTGAATTCAACAGTTTTGCCACCAACCACAATAAAGAGATATTTTTTTTCTCCTGTATATTCCACCCGGTTTAATCCTTACCTGCAGTACTTGCTGAGGTAAATTTGACACATATGTTGTTATTTAATGTTTATAAAGCAGCCTATAGATGGTAGAGATATAACTGAAACATGCAATTGTATCTGCTATTATTAGCTACCACAGCCTATTTTTGTATTATACACTCCTTTTTGAAGGGAAAAAAAAAAAAGCCTAGATACAAATAATCCCTCTTATTCTTAATATGGATGTATTTTTCAATAATCAGTCCTATGTCCTCTTTCAAAATAGATTCTGTGTCATTTTTGTAGTTACTTAAAGAATCATCTATATGTAATCTAAATAGATTTGTTCACGTAAGTTACTTGTGGTGTACAGCCTTTTGTTGGGTAAGAGAGAAGATAAATGTCACTGATTTTTAAAAAGAAAAAGCTCAGGAAAGAAATCTATTCATACTATCCTGATTTTATTAACATGAAAGGTATTTTTACGTTAAAATGGGATTGTAGTCTTATGTCTCTGCAGAAATTGATTTAGCAATGCCAAGTTGTTCTTAAAAAATTGAATTTTAAAGTTGAATGTAAATAAGTTGTCAATAAAAGGCAGTATCTATTCACTCAGATAATTGTAGCATGTATTATTAATAACCTGACTTCTGAACCCATCTATTGTAAACAAACTGGATTTATTTACTTTCTTTATAGGAACATAAATAAATAGCCCTTAAAAATGCTCACCGGTTAGGCTTTCTCTTAAGAACCAGGTTAATACTTTATTTTAAATAGTGTTAATTATGTCACTTAATTTGCTAAATTGAAAAACAGATTTCCCTGGATCCTTCATGACTTCTTTAGTGCTAATTTTATCTGTGTCACTAGAATATTAAAAATAAAGACTATAATGCAGCAGGTGTCACAGAAAATGTTTTAAAGCAACTAGTTGTTCAATAAATATTGTAATATTTATATGGATTTGGTCATAAATTATCAGTAATAAATTTTAACTGAGATCCTAAAAGTATGTTACTAATAACAACTAAGTTCAAGTTCTGTCTTGTATTGCCTGTATAGCTTCATTGTGTACATGTTATCTCTGTTTTTCTCAGTTCTAGTAGTTTGATAACAGTAAATATATCATTGATGGGGATTAGCTTTGATTTGTATTATGTTAGGATAACTAGTCTTTTGTATTCAGTAAACTGGGTACATTTTTTACTACGAAGTTGAGGCTTCAGTATCACCAGATGCTCTAATGTATGCAATTACTCATCCGAGGTGGTATGCTGGCTCTTTCTATCTGGTTATAGACGTCTATCCACAGCTCTTGCTTCCTGTGGATAGTGGAGAAGCAAAGATGGCTTTAAGCTACTTCTGTGTTTAGCCTGTCCCAGGCCATTAAGTGTGCCAGCTGGGGTGTCCGGAGGCTGTTCCAAGAGGTAGGCTTCCACAATGATACGTGAAAAATTACATCTACAGTTGAAACTGTCCAAGTGATGTTAGCGTCTAAGGAGGAACTAAGTTGTGTACTGGCAACAAATTTGCACAATAGGGCACGTCTTATGCTCAGTGTCAATCTGTACACACAAACACCCACTGTATCTTGGTAGCTTTGTGCTTGGGTCACAGCTTTGTAAAGCTACTCTAACCAGTGATAGTGATGCATTATGAGTCTGCAATCACATGAACTTTATGAAAACCTTTCTATATCAAGAAGATTTGGGAATTTTCTTTTAAAGCATAAACAACAAAAAACCAGAGACCTAAATTATAACACTGGGAGATCTTAATGCAGAGTAGCATGTCTGGGCATTCCTAAAGAAATGCTTCACGACATTCCTCGGTCGGATCCGTAGAGTAACAATGGATTGTCTAGTCTTACTAATAGACACAGATGTGCTATTGTACGTGATTTGGTCAGCCTTGCAACTGATCCTCTGTTATTTTGTCTTCTAGAATCAAGTTCACTTCTATTAAGTGGTACAAAAAAGTAATCGTAATTTGGCAGTGTTTATACTCACTGAGCTGTGATGTTAAAGGCTTGGAAGATATAAGGAAACAGAGGAGACTCCTAATCTTCCTTTGTTTCCTTAGTATGACTCCTAATCTTCCTTTGCTCTTTATTCTGTTCTTTGTAATCTCCTTCTCTTTTTATCCTTTTAATCATTATGTGCATTCAAAGAAAACTGCACTCAGCATCATATGAAATAACATGAAACATTAAAAATTTTATAGAGAGTAATGTTATGCTCTTGACAGTGACAACAAATATAACACATAGCAATACCGTATTGTAATGGATGTAAACCAAAACAAAAGAAATCCACCACCACCACCAAAAAAACTTCTTCGCTAGTGACTTCACTGACTATAGGATCAAATCCAAAGATTGTTAAGCATGGGGAATCTTTTGGTAAAATACAACTTTACAATAAACTACTGACAAACAGAGACAGCGGTAACAGAATGCACATTTATTCAGGTTTCACTGTTTGTAAGGACCTCCTATATTTCTCTGTTCACTTTTCTCAGCAAATTTTATCCTATTCAGACTCTCCGAACCAAAAAAATGCTAATCAACACTACTTTAGTTTCAGAAAATTTAAATATTGTTATTTTTTGTTTATGGACAGGAATGCCTTGTCAGGAAAGTGAAATGTTGAAGAGATTCAGTCAACTCAAATTTGACTTAGATGTTTTAAAATTACATGCTCAATTATTTATCAAATTATAGTTTCTCAGGCAACCTATTCAAGCCATTCTCATAGATTCTATTCTTTCCCTACTATGAAATACAATTTTATAGCTATTTACATGCAATTCTCAGTGGAACACTTGAATACTTCCAATAGAGCCCTTACCAAATTTGTAGAAAAATATTAAATGCACAGATTTTTGCCTGACGTGTCCAAAAAGTTGTGGTTTTGTGAATTAGAGCTATATTTATATGAAATCTAATATCACTTTTATGGATCATACATTTGATGTCTTGAGTATTGCGCCTTTATCTTATCTTTTACAGCTAGCCTTCTGGTTTACTTGTCAAATTAATTGTAGGTGAATGTACTATTTCACTTTAAGATGTACAGGCATGACTTTAGATATTTTCAAAAACACTCTCACAACAGTTTAAATAGGATGCTTCCATTTGCTCCTCTCAATCTGGTTTTGCTTTCAATTTTGTTTGACAGATTTAAACTGTTATTTTTTACTACTGTGTACAGTTACAGTATCATGTTGGGCATAGCAAAAGAAAGAAAAAGCTATAGTTAGATAAATGCATTACATTATGTTAAAAATATAGTTGAAAGTATGACTGACACATTTGCAACATTCCGTAGAAGATTTTCTGAATGTTCCCTGTTTATTTAATCACTTAGATATCTGCAAATCTCAACATGAAATTTTTTACAACTTTTTTCCTGAGGTGATATAATTTTCCTCCTTTTAAGAAAGTCAGGAAGTGCAAAAGCTACGCTCTTTAGCATGTCACAATATTCTCCAACAGTACAGAAACAATCTGTCATACAGACTGTCAATATTCCTAGCTTGTGAAGGAACGTATTATACATTCCCCATATTTGTGACTTTATTGATCTCTTGTCATTCCCACAGAGTGAAACTGATATTTTTCTAACAAAATATAATTTGCTGGAGCAAACAAGCAGTCAAGGGCCGATGAAAAGAATTCTGGGAAATGGCCTCTCTGTCTACAAATGACTTATGCGGGCCGATTCTGCGTAGTTGATGTATGTCTGCTTGGTATGCACTTTCTGATGCTTACAGTCGTTATTAGTACTGTGCCTTTAATTAAAAATAACTACATTTTCACTTATTAGCCTCAATGTTTCCAAGCTCATTAATTGGAATTTTCCAAAGTTCTGATAGGAATTAGCCATCCAACTTCCACTGAATTTTAATGGCATTTCGATACATGCTTGCAGCCATAAAATATTTCCTAAAAGAGACTGAACCAATGTAGCTGTTTGTATGCGTGTCAAGAGTGTAAGTTCTCCATGCTTCTCAGGGATTAATTGCATTAAGGAAACCGGGTTTTCAGAACTGATAGTGGACTATTAGTCCAAAGAATTTGTAAATTACTGGTTTGTAGGAAGATTGAGGTATGTATTCTAATAACTGAGACCGCATGCCTTTGACCGGTGCCTAACAGCTTTGTGAGAAACAAGCGAAACACACACTGGTATTTTGCATGGTCTGTGANCTTGTTCATGGCAAAATTTTTCTACTGATAAGATGTCATTGGAATGAGAAATAAGAAAACAGAGGGGAGAGGGTTACTTGTATCTTCTCCTAGAAGAAGTAACAATGGAAGCCAGTTGGCATGTCTTAAAGTGGTACAGCTAAGATAGTACCATAAAGCTGAAAACAAGAGGGGAAAAAAAAAGAGAAGTACAAGTAATGAAAATGTTTGTTCATTTTACTGCTAAATACCCAAATACTAAAGACTGCTTTTAAAAAAAACAGAAATAGTAAAATATTTTGATGCCCATATTCATTAAACGTTTTGAGAATTTAAGCCAAAAAAAAAAAAACCCCCAAACCCTTTTCATGGAAATAATTCCACTGGTTTCTGTAAAGCACTACAGTGTGACAAGTCCTCTTAGTTTATGTGAAGAATATTGTGCAAGTTTTCCATTTGCCCTGAAAACAAAACCTAAACAAATATGAGAAGAATTTGGGGCTTTTTTATTAATCATATTACTGTGTTTATATCATCGTTACTTTTATTTCAATCTTTTTCAGACTTCTTGAGAATTATTAGTTTCATTTTCAGTGACTTCATTTCCTGTTTTATATTATATTTGTGTTGCCTTTTTGTGTTAGTGTGATACACTCTGAATTTTTATAAATGGCAATGAACTGGTTTCTCTGCTCGATTTTTTTTTTTTTTAATTTCTTCCTTGGTTCTCCTCCATATCCAACATCATTCTTGTCTCTTTTAAAGATGTCAAATGCCTGACAGCAAAACTTAGATTGTTAAACCTCATCTGTTTGTAACTGCTACAAAGCCCACTGTAATTGATCATAAGGTTTGATTTCATGTTAGTTACTCATTAATCTAGGATTAAAGTAACACCAATTTTGCATAGGCATATTCAAGACTCGGTTTACTCAAATGAAAACAGCAGTGGGCGTGTGCATTCATTATTACTGTTAGAGGTACCTGTAACATTAGAGGAAATATTACCATCGTATTTTCTTTCCATAAAATTGCTGAGGGTAGAGGGGACCTCAGGAGGTCATCTAGTCTCTGTATGTCACTTGTTCAAGCCTAACCTTTAGCCATCTTTTCTTTCTTGCATCCTGTAGCTGTTGCTGTGGACCTCTGTAAGGTTCTGTGAAGGTATTTAAGACTAAATCTAGGACCCATTTATATCTGATGTCTTTGACACAACTCTCTTGTAAACACAAATGATCACGATGAAGAATGCAAAACATTGAGCTGTGGCTTGCACCTTCCTAAGCTGAAAATTCATGAGATTATATTCTCCCCTATAAAATAAAAAGGATGTTGGAATTTCTGTATTTTTTCTGTTATCTTTCTTTTTATATTAATATTCATGAAAACTCCAGCCTTAGTACAAAGTATATTTGCAAATATGGACACAGTATGTTTCTCCAGGAAAAAAAAAAGTGTTTGGGAGGGGCAATAGAATGAGCCTCTGTTAATTTCTTATAGCTAAGTGCACCAATGTAGAAGCAGAAGACAAAACCATGACTAAAAAGAACTGATTATTTTGTGGGGACAAGTGTTATGAAACAGTTTTGACCTAATCTTAAATGTTTAGATATTATCTTCATTGTATATACTCATTATGTTTACTTTCATATAGTTAGGGCAAACAAGTATTCCTTTAAGCTCTCTGGGACCACAGATACCAATTGGAATATAAACAAAAATGGTTACTGCTCATTTGTATTATAACACTACTCCCAAACTTCCTTAGTTAATATTTACTTATTGTTCCAAAGCAGATTGTGAGCTTTGCTGCTATATTTCTGCAGATTTCTCTATTTGATATGTAAGCTAAACAATATCACTTTCAATAAACAAACATCTTTACTTTAGGCAAGCTGCAGCAAGAAGAGAGAAATCAGCTGTGACTTGATTAGATTTTGTTTTAAGCTAAAAGCTGAAATTTGATTGAGTCACAGCAGGGCCAACTTGAAGAACCGCAGCATGCAAGGAAAATTTAAAGATTTGATCCAATTTTTAAATGTTATTCATGCAAAGGTGATTCAAATAATCCTCCTTTTCAGAGGTTAAAAGAGCTTTTGTGATAAAAAAGAAAAACCACTCCCCCTTCAGCCACCCCAAAACCCATGAAAGAATCTGTGGGTATTTACTGTAAAACCTAATGTCTGTCTGTGGACCAAGTGCAGCTTATCCTGCCATAAATATTGTCTTTGTTTAGTTCTGAATTAAGTGTGTAATAGTGCCACCATGGTGTCCTGTCCCTGTGTATGTTTTCAGTCTTTTGTCTTTGCTTCTTCGTGGTGCATTTTTAGAATCCAGTACTATTGCAGGTTGAGGTTACGTATTACTGATGTATTTACTCAGATTTGAAGATAAACATTTTTAAAAAAATAAAAGCACCACCATTAAACTCTAAAGCAAATTTAAAATTACTGTGGATCTTGGAAATAATAAGAATTCCAGGATAGAGGACAATAATTTTAACTGACTCAACAAATGAAGGCAGCAGTTTGCAACAGTGATTGCCCTGTGAAATTAAGTAAAACCCCAAAAAAATCAGACCCAAAATCATATCGCCAAGTCAGAGAAATGCAGTTGAATTTCTTCAGTGTAGACATAGAGAAATCAATGGCAGTGCCTACTTAATTGCATCTCTGGTGGTCTTTTAAGATTTTTAAAAAACCCAAATCCATAGACCTCCAGTAAGTTGAGGAAATTGTGACTCAACTCAAGTGGAATTTTCTTTTGACTTCTATGAAGCCATGAGTTCATTTTTAATCTTTTTCTTTTAGAGGGGCTCTACAAATGTTCTGATATAGTATCTTCCCAGGCATGTGTTTTGTCTGTACCCAAAGTGCATAGGAGTCCAGAGAAAGCAGCCAGAACAAGGGACCGTAGTCTGGCTTAAGGACATGGAGAAAGTATTCAATAGCAAGTGCCTGATAGGAAATACTTGAGAATGGAGAGAGATGGAATTTTCCATCACTACCTAGTTCAGTAAGGAACAGGGCTCAGTAAAAACTATCTTATCTTTATATTGTGTCAACTTGTCTTGACCAGAGAGATACTAGAGTGAATGATTTTGTTAGTATGGTACAAGCTCATCAAATGCTTTGCAAGAATTATATGCATCAGTACATTAGATATAGAGTTCTGTAACTTTATTTTTGGTGGTAACTACAGATCCTAGCTTATAATTTTGTTGCTTTGTACAAAATCTCTTGATTAGGTTTTCTAGTCACATGCTGTAGGACAACAATGTATGAAAATGTCAGCAGAAAGAGCAGAGTGCTGGTTTTGACATGTTAATAAATTACAAACACGTGTTTGACTTCAGAGTGGTCAGAAGTCATCTTTTGCAAAGTTAATTAAAAAAAAAAATCCCTAATGAATAAGACACAAACCATTAAAGCATTAAATTAAATTTTCATCCTTTTCACAGTTGGCATTCTCCATACAAGAAGGTGAAGAGGATCGTGTAGCTGGGAAGATCCTGAATGATCTGTCAGCCTAAGAAAGAATAGTTTATACATTGCCACTTTTGCTATTCCTGGGTGCAAGGCCACTAAAACATAGATAAATGAAGTAATTTGCATTCAGAGTAGCTGGAGTTCAGTCCAAAGTAGTCAGCTAAACTCTTTCTTCCTGCAAGAAGACAGAGAGTACCCTCAGAACACGATCCATACTAAAACTGTAATAGCATTGCTTAAGCATAAGGGACTTACTGGAAATTTCATCAAAAGAGGCTTTTTCCATTTTGAGCTGAGAGAATTTACCTTGCTAAAAGTCTACCACCCTAATGAGATCAGAAAGAAAAGACAGTTTTGTTCAAATATATTAAGCAACAATGTCAAAACCAGACTTCTGTGGAAAAAATCCCAATCTCTATGCCGTACTTTATCCTAAGCCTCCAGTTTGGGAGCAAAAGGATCTGATCGGTTTCATAATAATAAAACTTCACACATCCTAATTTCAGCAAAAGTCTCAAAGTCTGGTAACCTTTACATAATCCTGGACGTTACTTTTTATTGACACTCTTTTTGCAGGACGATATTATATCTAATATTTTTGGTAGAATACTTTTATCAGAAGTTCGGTGCTTTTCGTATGACCCATTTTCTATTCAGAGCTTAACCTATTTCTCTTAGAATTCAAAAAAAAAAACCCAAACAAAAAAAACCCAGAAAATTCACACTTGCCTTACCAGTATAGTTTTACAGCCACAAGAAGGACTAAGTCTCCTTAAAACTGCAGTTAGTTAATGCTTAAAACAGCAGTTGCTAAAAAGGCTGTAGATAATTTGATTGTATGAGGAAGGCTGCTATCTATATGAGCATACTGTGTGATATTAAAGAAAAAAAAGAAAGAAAAAAGAAAAAAAAAAAGGAAAAGAGAAAATGAGTCAGAGAGAGTAAACAGAAAAAATTTGTGACCAGATATGCTTTAATATGCATCAAGTTTACCCTCTATGGAAATTTTGAAAGCAAGTGAATAGAAAAGGTTTTAAATATTGGACAGTCTAAGACAACAGATGTTTGTGTACTTTATATTAGAATAAGAAATATCAGGAAATATTCATAAGGTTTTCTTTAATAAGTGGCTGAATGGTTTTAAATCCTACATACAATAGAGGCACCAAAACCTGTGTGCATTTGACATATACATATCACAGGTCTTACATTGTTTTAAGCAGTATTAGTCAGAAAAATGGGAACAATGCACTGGTGAATCAGAGCTGCTTGTTCTCTTCATATACATACACAGGTTTGTGTCCAGGCAGCTGAGGCACCAGTCTAGACATAATTCATTTATGCATAGATTTCTGTTAGGCAAAACTTTTAAATATCTGAGCAGTCCTGATGAAGTGGGTTTTTTTAACCATAAAGTGGTTACTTCTCAATGTTTTGACTTGGTTATAGTTGTTGTTTATAGTTTGTAATTTTTCAATGTGAAACAAAAAAGGCCAAACACTGGAGTTATTTACTTGTTTGCCTAAGTATTTAGCTACTGCTGTTAACTTTTTTGCCTAAGTCAGAGTTATGTTTACTTTTAAAAAATGTTATTTTCTAGCTTTCTTAATACTGATTTGTAGGATACTATTTTTAATGGAGCCTAGATTTCAAATAATTCCTAAGTGTATGCTTAATCGCTGGTCTTTTGAAATTCTTCATAGAACCGTGAGACATTAAATATCCTTTTCAGAAATTGCATTACAACCATGATATTAGAAATCTGAGTCTAGTTTTGGGTTTTTTTCTAATTGTCATATAGGGCATATAATTTTCATTCTCTGTGACTGAAAAAACCTTCACTCAGATATGCTGCATGATAATTTTCCTCACAGTATAGAAACAGCTTTGAATCTATGCTTGTGCACCTTACAATGAGGAAGATTTAATTACGAAAATGCGATGAAATGCACTTTTACTACAGATTTTATAAAAGAATGCCATAAAAAATGGAATCTTTAAGTAGAAAAGATTTAGGTAAACCATTTTATCATCTATTGTCAAGCCTTTAATGTTCCCTTTTGTTATCTGACTTGAAGAAATTTTCCATTCTGATTTTCTCATTGTGAGCTTTATGAGCCTTACTAAATGTTGAGTCACCAGAGACAGACCTTTAATCCATTTTCTTGCACTTTGAAATGAGAATGTGAATGCTTTTTTTTGACTTGTAATACATCTATGGCATTACACAAAGAGCATCAGTGATATACAGCATGTATCTTTCTGTAAAAAAAAATGCTGGGCTGTATCTCATTAGTATTTACATTTTACCTTCCAAATAAGAAAAAGATCCTGAAGTGTTTTTAAGAAATGCCCACTGTTTTTTGCATGACTGAGTTGTGTTGTGGTACATTGTATGAATGCAGGTGAAATGACTTTTGGGAAAAATGGGTGATAGAACTGTGAAAGTTATAGAGAAAATCTATAGCGGTGATATTTGACTTGCATTTTGTGTCAGTACATCAAAATAGTAGTGTCTGCTTTCATTTGTAACTTAAGCATGAATAGCTTTCATCCTAAAATGAAAAAATATTGTGACTTTGACATTATTTTGACAACCAAAAATGTAGTTTCTGTCTTGAAATACCATTTTAAAAGGTAGCACTAGGAATTTTTCAGTAATGGTAATTTTCACCTTATTCCATAGGTGAAAATGCCCTGAGGCTTCTAGTTTCTATGAACAGAAGTAAACAGAAAACCATAATTTAAAATTATTATTTCATTATTAGATCCAACACAAATTAATTATTAGAGAGTCCTGGTTTCATGTTTGTTTAGCAATTCATAAACCACGAGAATAAGTTCATTCCATGCTCTGCTGCTGAGCCAAAAGCCTGCCCTTCAATCAACTGGTGATACTGTCTTTTGAGAAGGAGAATTAAAATCTGTCTGTTTTCCTGTACTGAAACAACTTTAAACATAGTCGTAATATAACCAATGCATTTTTCCAGTAAAATTTTAGATGCATGAATACTTCCATTTGTGACTAGTTTTGCTGACTGCATTAATATTAACTATGTGAAAAATGATTATTTAAAGAATCTTAATAACTGAAGTAGTAAAACCTTATTCCATTAAAATAAAAGCAGGAATTCTTTTCTGCTTTTTTAAATTATCAACTGAGTTATACTTTTGTTATAGTTTAATGGGATTCAGACATCTCAAAAAACATTGCTACTAATTTTTTCCATTGATGACTTGGGTTTGGAATCAGTACCTGAATAAACCTATCTGTTGAGATGCCCGGCTAGACACATTAGCTTGATGGAAATTCACCGAAGTCAATGGAAATTTGATTAGCTAGGCTTAGAAAAACAAGTCTCCAAAATTACTTGGCTGACTAAGGAAACAGGAGATCTGAACAGCAAGTATGAATGCAGATATTCTACATAACAAATATGTTTAGCAAAATTACAAGTGGATAATATGAGAAAACTTCTCTGCATGGAGCCCTTTAATTTAATTTTATTTTTTTAAACGGGAAAATGTACAAAATTTCATTTATCTGTATTCATTCACATGGAAGCTGGAAATGGAAGAACATCTATTTTTACAACTCATAAAATACTTTTCATAATTTTATCCTTAATTTTGTATGTGGGCAATCCAGTGTAAATCTTCATTTCTGTTAATACAATTAACCTGCTAACTTCTCCAGTAATTAAAGTGAAGACTAAGGAAAGACTAGAATAATTTTACATGGAGGGAGAGATGAGATGGTGTTTAAGCTGCCAAGATGTAACATAATTTTAAAAGTTTTCAGCTGAAAACATCTTGGTTTTTTCTAAATATACAAGGTGAGCTTTTTTGTCTGGAAAAATGAGCAATACGGTTTAATACCCAACTCTGTACCAAAGGTCAAGATATCATTTAAATGAGTACAGCCCAATTTGAGATCAGGAACGTGGAGCAGGAAATAGCAGCTTATATCATCTGCCCCCGTGTCCATAGTCCTGCTTCCTGACAAATAATATGCCCTGTAGATTAGACAATCTTTGCTCTAAGTTGTATCTGATTGTGACAGCACTCCACAAACAGCTGGAGATGCTTGTGGAAGAGCAGTGCTCTTAGTCTCTGTTAAGTCTCTGACCTGATGTCAGACCTGGTGACAGTGCTGTTTCTGTGCAAACCGGACATTTCTTTGTGCTATTAATATCATAACCAGCAGTTTGCAATGGCCTGGCATGCAGCTTACGCTGTAGGAACTGTGCAGACAAGGATGAATATGTCTGCAGTTCTGACCTTTAACAGTGATAAAAGTTGCCATCTAAAGTGAACTTTAGAAGCATCTGAGTTGTTGAGCACCTCCTTATGCTGGGGAGCACCCTAGATTTGAATGACGTGAGAAAGGATCGAGTGTAACTCAGCTTTTTACAGGATTGCACGGTTGCTTTGTGTTTTCTAATATACATGTGTTTACTTTTATTATCCAAGACTTTTAAATTAGAGAACTAGAAAAGCCTCTATCTAAAGAAAATCAGGAAATAACTTTTAGACAGCTTGGTATCATGAGCTTTGTCCTTGAGAGCAGCTGAGGCTTTTTGGACTGCAAAGACAAAATTACCTGTAACAGAAAGTATTTTTAAACACATGTTATTCCAAGGTAGGCAGCTGCTCACTGCGTGAGTCCTTCACTCACTGCTGTGCTCAGCATGTAACTTTCACTACTTAAAGGCAGTAGGGCATGGAAGATAACTTCAACATATTGGTTTTCTATTATACTTTACTCAGTGTTATCAAAGTGACCGTATTTTGATAGGAAAAAATTTTGGAAACGCAACAGTGTGTAGCGGAGTTTAAGTTTAATCTACAAGAAAACACTTCATTCTTAGATTAATGTTAATAAAAACAACACAGAAATAAAACTCAGAGGCTGTTATTTGGAAAAAGAGTAACCACCTATCTGGGATATAAAACAATTTCCTTTTTTTAACTAGAGTATTAAGGCTGTGCCACCATCCAGAGAGACCTGGACAGGCTGGAGAGTTGGGCGGAGAGGAATCTTATGAAGTTCAATAAGGCCAAGTGTAGGGTGCTGCCCCTGGGGAGGAATAACCCCNAGAGCACTGGCACAGGCTGCCCAGGGAGGTGGTGGAGTCTCCGTCTCTGGAGACATTCAAAACCCGCCTGGACGCGTTCCTGTGCAACCTGCTCTAAGGTGGCCCTGCTCTGGCAGGGAGGTTGGACTAGATGATCTACTGAGGTCCCTTCCAACCCTGTGATTCTGTAATTTCTCTTCTTTAACAGACCATTTCAGTTCTATGGGATGCCAGTGTATTTGTGTAATAATAACTAGTACATATTATCTGCAGTAACTTTTCTAATTATAGAATTCTAGTCTTAATTTTCTTAACTAACAAAATAAAAGCAAGTAAGAATGCCATCAAAGCAGGAGTTATAATGGAAATTTTGAATGCTAGGAATGAACAGCTAAAATATCTCTGGGGTAACAAAAAAAAAAAAGGAAACTAAATATACATTATAAATACCACATACTTATATAAGCTACTATGCACTCATTAAATAATGTGAAATTGCAGAGATCAGCAGTCTTTTACTTTTTCCTTCCAAAAGTTAGTGGATAAAAGTGATTGTAAAAAATTATCTCAAGGCAGTATTATTTCCAGCTGATAATCTTGCAGCATCCCTCTTGGTATCATTCAGAATCTGCTCTTGTATCATCTTCAGAAACCCGCTATAGATTGCTGACTTCTGTGTTACTCAGCAAGCCTTACATTTGATCACCCAATTAGCTTTACCAAAAATATATATATTAATTTTTATATTTTATAATGCAAGTCTGTTCCCTTAAGTAAAATAAATAGATTTTCAATGTATAAAATAATTCTATAACCAACATGTTATCCTAAAGTTTTATATAAAGACTTAGGTAGCATTCAAATTAAGTATGAAAAATTTTCAAGTAGTGCATTTGTAAAATTGTTCTCTGTCAGACAGGAACTCACACCGGACAAAGCAGAACCCATATGATAATGATTCAGTGGGGTGCGTAGTGACATAATATGATCTGTTGTACCAAGCATTTTCAGTTAGAACTGAATTAACTAGTCCTATACATAATGTGAGCAAAAAGCCTATGTCCTTTTTAGTAAGAGGACACAAAAATTCATTATAATAATAACTCCCTTTAACTCATCTTCTCATGATATAAAGTCCTCTGTCCCCATAATATATTCCTCTGCTTCATCAAATTGGTTATCCTAATAAGACTCTAAAGATTTGAGAGTATGAACCAACATGGAACATGTTGGTATGCCTGCAGAAGACAGTATGGATATAGCCAGATATAATTATCCCTCCCCAAATGATAAACCATTCCTTCTAAGCCGTTTGAAGCAGAATGTTGGCTGTTTCTCCTTTCCTTCATCTCCTTTTGTTGTTCATGGATTAAGCTGTGATGATTTACAGCATGTACCTCCTTAGTAATTATTTACTATCTTTCTCTGTAGTGATGACCCTTGTTGCCTAAAGGGAAAGGCATTTAAATACTTGTTTGCTAGTATGTTTCCTATACTTTCTACATCATTGTCAGATGAATGTGCTTCACTTTTCTATGGTAAATTTGTGTTCGGAAACAAAAAGGAAAAAAAGATTAGCTGTGTCCTAGTAAAAGGATTTTTCTTTATATGCCGTTTATAAAATATGACTTTCATTGATAAATTCAGGAAGCATATTATCAGATTTAAAATGACAAAAAAGACCAAGATTGTAGATAAGTGATGCTTATCTAGTGCATGAATTTATAAAAGTCTTGTTTATCTATTGCAGTAAATGGGTCTTTTTGAAACCGCAATCACCACACATTTTTTTCAGAACACTGGAGTTTAGAGAGGGGTTCTTTCACTGCCGTCAAACATACAATGCTATTACCAAACCCATTCTTTGATATTTGCTTTTGTATCATGTCTTCTAACACACTGAAGTTATGCAGTCCAAGTTCTGGTTGAAGATGTCCCTTCTCATTGCAAGACAGTTGGACTACATGGCCTTTAAAAGTCCCTTCCAAACCAAACTATTCTATGATTCCATGAACTTGCTCTACTTGGTTATGCTGTAAGACAGGTTAATTATTTTGTCCTTTTTTGTTTCCCAACAAATCTGCAGTACTTACACCCTCAAGTTTGGAACAGTTAAAATGCATGTGCCATTATATTGCTTTGTTTCTTTGATACTTATAAGAACATAAGTTAAATAGTATTTACGTGTCCACAAACAGGTGAGCTGGTTAAGAATGAAGTAAGGTCATTAAGTCAATGCAAAAGAAAATGATGAGATTACTCCTTTTCCATTTACATGTTTCAACTTCCAAGACGCTATGAAGTATTTTATTTAGAGAAACAATACAAACATTAAAAGTCATACAATTTCTAAAATGGAATACCTGAATTAACTATCAGGCCATTCAAATTTTGGAAGTGATAGACTATAATCCTCTGCTGAAAAAGAGCGTTGTTGTGTGTGCACAGCTTCCTCACCAAATAGCTGTAGATTTTTATTTTTGAAAGAACATATTTTCTATATTTCTCAGTATAAAAGATAGCATTAAAAATTTACCTCACCTTAAATCACTATTATTTCCCTTGTCCTTGCTTATAAGTACTACTTTTCTTAATGTAAACAGTGGAAAAGGAACAGATAGCTACTAAACCAGGAAAGCTTCAAACAGGCAACTTTTAATATAAACGCATTTGGGTTTTGGTAGTAGGAAAATGTTTGTTGTGTTTTTTGATAAAACATGACTCCTTTTGTGAACAAAATATTATCTGCAGGAAAATTATTAATTCTCAATTACAGTAAAGAATTCTGTAGGCCATGGAATTACTTACGAGAAGTTAAATTTGTGATATCTTTAAGGCAAACACTCCATCCAAAACCTCTGTATGCTTAGGATCCAAAGCTTCTATCCATTCACACGCAAAAAAAGGGTAAAAAAGTTATGGATGGCTAGATGAAGATTGTCCTAATATGGTGCCATAGAATTTGAAAAAGAAGAGATACGTTTCTCAAGGCATGTTCTTTGTAAAACAACAGTAAGAAAATAAGTCAATAAAAACTCTACACACCTTAGAGCTATAAGTGTGATGTTAAAAAGACAAGTGAGATTTTCAGGTAGTCTAAAAATTGTAGAACTCTCTGTAAGCCTCTTGACCATTACACTCAACAAATTTAATTGGTACCACTAAGGGAGTGGTCTAAGAGATACAGAAAACCACTATATTAGCAGTGCAGTAGCCTCCCAACTTCTGATCATTGAAGTTGGCTTTTAAACTGCTCTCAAATTGTGTGTCTTATTCCCATCAATTCTTTTGTGTTTACCAAACACACTACATATTTTCAAAGAAATTAAATAGAAGTTATGGCCAGATACAAGCATAAAATTATCCAATTTGAACAACTTAAGATATTCTTCAAAAGAGCAGCATTTCGATTTTTAGAAACCTGCAGCATTTGATAGGAGTGGAAATTAACAAAGACATCTGAAATAATCAGGAAAATTAAATAGACTTTTGCTATTTACCAAAGTCTTGCAGATTATATGTTTCTAAAAGTAATTTCCATGGAATTGGAAAACAGGAACTTTGGCATTTATGATAGCTTCATAGTGGATGAACATAGACTAAAATTTGCTTAGATTTTCAAATTCTGCATAGTTTAAAGCTGCAGGGTCTGCCTGTATGTTGATATTAATATTTATCTGATTCTGAAAAAAAAATGACTGAAGAACTAGTGAAAAATGTAAGAGTTTAAATACTGAATTTTGAGCAATGAAAGTAAAGATGATTTTTCCAGTTTTTGTCTTTTTTTGGTAATTATCATTCACGCTCTTTTTGCTTAGGCTTTATTAAAACCAGTTTAACTTGATTAATTAATGTTTTTTCGTAAACGGCACCACTGTTGAATATTTGGTGCTTACACAATTTCAATAAAAGAATGAAAACACCAAGTAAACAGGCATTGTTTAAACTAGTCTTTCAAGTCCAAACATTTCTGAAGTGAAAAATGAGATGTAAACTGCCCTCCACTTAACCTTCCTCCCTTCCCCAAACCAATATATCTCAAAAATTCTACAGCGTAAAATACCTCCTCACTTTTTTTAAACATCAGAGAAAATAATACTACAGGAAGAGAACCCTCCTCTAATCTTGATCTATAATATAGCTTCTGGTTTTGTAATTCACTTTGAAATATTTAAATCTTTTATATTTCTTTGTGGGTTTTTTCCTTTTTTTTTTTTTAACTTGTCACTGTCTTTTGTAGTCTCATGTCTATGTCACATTTTAACAAAATTCAACGTATTGTTTAGGGTTTTCCAGTTTCATTAGAGAGGTTAGTGTTGACTTTGGGCTAGAAAGCAACCATATTCTGTCTCTTAAGAATTTATTTTGGTGTCATAGCGTAACGCTCTTGTGCACTGCGTTTTTCTCGGCTTCAGCCTTTTGTCCTCCAGTTCTCAAGAGCTTTAAAGAACTTTTAAGCTTTAAGAGCTATCTCCTTTCAGTAAAACTTGTATCAAATGTTATTCTGTAGTTGTTCAATAGGTTCATCTTTATCAATTAACTTTCTTCCATTGTGAATAATTTCATTAATTTTCAGATGCCTATATACATTGACATATCTAGATGTTTTGTACATAGTAACAAATTATGTATTTATTGTTACTCAAATCTCCATCAATGAATTTCATTATTTAGTGAGGGATAAATTTCATAATGTTTACAACCACCTTTGATGGCCAAAACAGAAGAAGAGAGTTTGAAGATACACAAGAGAAACTAAAACTATTCAAGGATTGATTTTATTTAACTCACAGATAGAGTGAGTGCTTGTTAAAATAAACAGCTCATTTAGATAATATTTTCCTGTGATCCTGGTGTGGTGTCTTGACCTGGATTGAATAAGACTCCATGAACCCTTTGTTGTTTTGCTGAATTCTTATGTCCCGCTGGCCTGTGGTTCTGCATAATAACTCCAATTTATGCATTATACTTTATTAAGGCATGAAGAATAATTGTTTGCTGAGGTATTGTATTTCTATGTGCTTGGATATGATTCTTCTCTCACATATACGCAATGTTACCATCTGTCACCATATTTCAAGGAGTGATTAATATCCTTCTCTAACAGAGAAAGATTTACACTCCTCAACCACATAAAAATGCAGTGATAGGAAAAAACCCAGTGATATTAAGGGACATCCTACTACATTCATTTCTGTATAGCTGTTCTAAATGAGAATAATGATTGTATATAATATATATCCTTATTAGGTTATTCTGCTCATAGGATGTGGATTTACTCAATGTGAACTCAACAACCTATTTTTTTTCGTTCAATCTGACTAGAAAAAAAACCTAGTTGTGTATTCCAGGTAAAAACAGTTTTAGAAGTTTCATGAAATACCACAGTTTTCAATAATTCATTGACAGTTTTAGCAAAAAAAAATCAAACAAAAATGAACTAAACCCCCCCCCCAAAACCCAGAAAGGAAGTAGAGAAAGTCAAAACATTTTGACAAAAACATTTGTGAAAAGATTTTCTACTTGCCATTGACTTAAAATTTAATAAAAAGAGTTGAGTAATCCGAAGAGAAAAAGAAACTTTCTCTTTAGTCCAAAAAAAAAAAAATTAATATAAATTCAAGACTGTTATCTGTACTAGAGATGCTTCAGAACAGTCCGTTCAGGTAATCATCTACCATGTTACAGTATCTGAAACGTGAAATAATGGTTGATTCTAAGCTGTTTTCCAGTATGATTTTTTTTAAGTAAATTTTTTTAGAAGACTTTTTTTTTCCCATTTTCCAAGCAAATAATAATGAAAAATAAAAAATAACAGCAAACAATTTTATTTTTTGGTAGATCCTTTGTTTTACTTTTTTTTTTTTTTTTTTTCCAGTATTCCAGCTCACCCAGTGGCAACACTCAATGCAGCTCAAGTGTCTGTTGTCTTTCTTTTCTGCCAGGGCACACTGCTGGCTGACATTCAACCTATTGTCCACCAGCACCCCCAGGTTATCCCTCAGCATGGACTGGTGCATAGGGTTATTCCTCTTAGAGTGTGCATTTGTCACTGTTGACCTTTATGAGTTCCTGTTTGCCCCTTTCTCCATGTTTTTGAGGTCCCTTTGAATGGCAGCACAACCATCTGGTGTACCAACCACTCTTCCCAATTTTGTATTCTCTACAAACTTGCTGAGATTGCACTCTGTCCCATTGTGCAGGCCATTAATGAAGATATTACACAGTATGGGACCCAGTATCAACCCTGGGCATACAGCAGTTGTGACTGGCCTACAGCTGGAATTTATGTCACTGATCACACCTATTTGAGCCCAGAAGTTCAGACATTTTTCAGGCCATCTCACTCATATTTGAACCACAAATACCAGTGTTTGTGAAGCTGTGATAATGCATTGTATATGGTTCCAAACTCGTAATGTATTTGCACATTACAAGGAGCTCTATTTATTGTGGCTCTACAGGGCCATATCCTCCACCTGGTAGAGCTGTGCACTCCAAGGGGTTACAGAGGCTGCACCTACTGTAGTTCCCTTCCCTCAGCTGCACCAAGTATTTGAATGCAATGCAGTTCTTCCAGCATGAGTCACAAAGCAGGTTGCAACTACAAGGTATATGTGTATATTTCACTGTTTTTTATACGCTTCATAGAGAATGCTGTATAGTCACTTTTGTAACTGCTTAGATGTGCATCTTCTTTACACAAGGAGGGTGCCTGAAAGAGAAGGCAAATTCACCATATTTCCTTCACACAGCTGAGTTTGTAGATGTTTGGATGTGAATCAGAGCATGTAAAAGTTGCTGGGATTTCAGTTTTATGTTTTGTAGCTCTCATTGTAAGCTCATGATTTTAATTAATTACTACTCTTTTACTTAGTAATTAATTCTTTCTTTTCCTTTTATGACCCATGAGTCTCATAGTGTATTTTTAGTTCCCTGTAATACGTAGATAGTTTTATAATTTTCAATGTGCATACACATTTTGTAATTTTGGTAGTGGTCCAAACCCTCAATTAGGTAAGCCATATGTTCAGTAAAGCAGCTTCAGAGTACAACAGATTGAGAAATCAGAATCCTGAACTAGTATTCAGCTTACACAGTTGTTGCTGCCTATACTTCCCTTATTTGGATATGTTGACGTCCTCGGTGCCTGTGGGTACCTGATAAACTGTTGTTTACAGTCCCAAAACTTTAACCTCTTTAGCTAGTAAAACTGGCCACTGAGTCAATAAGCCTTTGTTCTTATTTATCTTTTGAAGTTTATTACATGTACATAACCACTACGGTTTTATGTGTCTTGCAGATGACTAAGTCTATGTATTGGAAATCAGTTCCCAAAATAGAATGGTATCTGGACCATTAAAAGTATTTTCATCATCTTCTAGATTCTTCAATGTTCAGAAAAAAAAAAATGAACAAGTATTTTTTTTCATATCTAACTAAGAATAGTAATGAGACAGAGGCCTGTGTACTTGAAATGTGGTTTAAATTAAGATTAAATAAGATATTAACCTGAGCAAGTTTCTGGTAACTTGATTTTTTGTATTGCAGTACCTATAGGAACTCAACCTCCAACCAAGATCTGGTCTCTGTCTTTCAGGTTCCACAAAAACTCAGGGTCAGGACAATGTATCTTGTTCTGACTGGTGAAAAATTAAAATAGAAGAAATGAGAAGTGCATGGTGGAAGAGGAAAATAGATTCAGAAAGGAAATAGCTGTAAAAGCAGCTGAGATGAATTGGAATCCAAGTCCATGACTGCTGATCAAGCACCTATTCATTAGCATATGCTTTCTTCCTTATGAAATTGCTTAGGTTTTTGTACCCTTGCAGTCCTAATGTGGATGCAGCAATGCTGAAGGTATGTTCTGCTTGCTTGTCTCTTGTGAGTGGTCTCATTGCTCCATGTTGAGTATTGTGGTTCCTCCATTTTGAAACACCCCTTCCGAGTACCAACATTTATCTGATTTTCATGGGATGTGTGATCTTAAGTGGTTCAAACTGTAAACCAATAAACCATGGCTTGTATCAATTAGGCAGAGAGGGTTTAGCTGCTGCTTTTACATAACTGTTGACTGTATTTTAAAGCAGAAATGTTTCTGAGCTATAATGACTTTTGAGGTTTCATACTTAACATGGCGATTTGGAAAATTTTCAAAGTTATATAAAATGCAGACTGACTCCTGCTGCTCTTTCTATCCGTATCAAAACTCCCTGGTAGACAGGAATGAATTCTTTTGTAGAGTGGTTCTGCTGTGGATATTTCAAAGGTAAATCCAGTGATGTTGATTACTACAAGAAGGGCAAGAAGGAGGACCTGGGTAACTATAGACCGGTCAGCCTCACCTCCATCCCTGGAAAGGTGATGGAACAACTTGTCCTTGGCACTATCTCTAGGCATATCAAGGACATGGGGGTCATCAAGAGTAGTCAACATGGTTTTACCAAGGGTAAGTCATGTTTGACTAACCTTATAGCCTTCTATGAGGATATTACTAGGTGGATAGATGATGGTAGAGCGGTAGATGTGGTTTATCTTGATTTCAGTAAAACATTTGACACCGTCTCCCACAGCATCCTTGTAGCTAAGCTGATCAAGTATGGGTTTGGTGATCAAGCAGTGAGGTGGATCAAGAACTGGTTGAAAGGCAGAAGTCAGAGAGTCGTAGTCAATGGGGCAGAATCTAGTTGGAGGCCTGTGACTAGTGGAGTCCCTCAGGGGTCGGTACTGGGACCGGTGTTGTTCAACATCTTCATCAACGACCTGGATGAGGGTACAGAGTGTACCCTCAGCAAGTTTGCGGATGACACCAAGCTGGGAGGAGTGGCCGACACCCCAGAAGACTGTGCTGCCATTCAGAGGGACCTGGACAGGCTGGAGAGTTGGGCGGGGCGAAACCTGATGAGGTTCAACAAGGGCAAGTGTAGAGTTTTGCATTTGGGGAAGAAAAACACAATGTACCAGTACAGGTTGGGGGCTGACCTGCTGGAGAGCAGTGTAGGTGAAAGGGACCTGGGGGTCCTGGTAGACAGGAGGATGACCATGAGCCAGCAATGTGCCCTTGTGGCTAAGAAGGCCAATGGCATCCTGGGCTGCATTAGAAAGGGTGTGGTGAGTCGGTCAAGAGAGGTTCTCCTCCCCCTCTATTCTGCATTGGTGAGGCCACATCTGGAGTATTGTGTCCAGTTCTGGGCCCCTCAGTTCAAGAAGGACAGGGAACTGCTTGAGAGAGTCCAGCGCAGAGCCACAAAGATGATTAAGGGAGTGGAACATCTCCCTTATGAGGAAAGGCTGAGGGAGCTGGGTCTCTTTAGTCTGGAGAAAAGGAGACTGAGGGGTGACCTCATCAGTGTCTTCAAATACGTAAAGGGGGAGTGTCAGGAAGATGGAGAGAAGTTGTTTTCAGTGATGACCAGTGATAGGACAAGGAGTAATGGATGCAAATTGGAGCATAGGAGATTCAAGAGGAATATCAGGAAGAATTTTTTTACTGTGAAAGTGACAGAGCACTGGAACAGGCTGCCCAGAGAGGTTGTGGAGTCTCCTTCACTGGAGACATTCAAAACCCGCCTGGACGCGTTCCTGGGTGATGTGCTCTAGGTGACCCTGCTCTGGCAGGGGGGTTGGACTAGATGATCTTTCGAGGTCCCTTCCAACCCTATGATTCTATGATTCTATGACTCTGTGCTTTTACACACAAATGGTCAAATTCAACGTTAAATTAAGTTTTAAACTGCTATTTGAGGTACGATAATAGATGCTGTGATCATTCACTGGAAAATAGCTATTTTATCATTGCATGCCTAATTTTAACTTAGCAGTCTGTCTTGCGTACAAGCTCTTCGGGAATCATTCCTTAGCACAGGTTATATAAATCACCACTTTTTTTTTTTGCATAATTTTCTCTTGCTCTTGTCAAACTTGCTCTGACTAACTTTTACTACTGAGTTTGTTTCCAGTTTTGTTATCAAGAACCCCAGTCATTGTTTTCTAGAATACGATGTTAAATTGGTGCAAGAGGAAGATGCTTGCATATGGTTTGCTGCAGTTATTCATCTCCTTCTCTAGAAAATTTCACTAAAATAACTGGTGTTAAAGAAAACTTCTGGGTGGTCTGAAGCCCAGTGCAATCTCAGAAATCTTGTGTATGAAAACGAGGGAGTGCAGGATAGTGTTGATCTGCAAAGATCACTTTGGAAGTAGTGACATGAAATGCTTGGACATAGAAGTCTCCTGGGTTTTATGTATTTGTTTTAGACTGGATATCAGGAAAAATTCTTCACAGAAATATTTATCAAGCACTGGAACAGTGTGTGCAGAGAAGTACCAGAGTCAACATCCCTGGGGATATTTAAAAGACATGCAGATGTGGTGCTGAGGGATATGGTTTAGTGGTGGACTTGGAAGGGTTAGGTTTATGGTTGGACTCCATTCCAACCTAAATGATTCTATGTAATTCTGTTATCACATCGTTGAGTGATCTCATCATTGGGTCAGCACAGGATTTATATTACTTGTTGCATAAATGACAGCATTTATCTTCTAGACAATATCCTGCACTTCTATTCTGTGTGAATGCACTATTTAAAATTGTAGGTTCAAGAAATAGATGCGGGGTTTTTTCCCAGTACAACTGGAATAAAGAGGGTTATACTTTACCTTTTTTTTTTTGTGCAAACATAGAAGAATTTCTGTCATGAGTTTTATTTTTCTGGAGAAAAAGAAAAGACATAAAAGAAGAAAATTTCCTGAGTCCAACTTAAGTCAGTAACCTACAAAGGCAGAAGGTTGACTTCTTTATCATATAGAATAATTTAGATTGACAACATTCTTTAAATTCCTCTAAAGCTATGAGCTTTAAATAATCCATCAAATAATTTATTTTCAGAAACATTGTTTTATAAGTCTGATATAATTTGTACCTCTTTTAACCTCATTAAAACCCAAGGAGATATTTTTATATATGGCCAAGGGAATAGTTAGTGAAGGACAAAGTAGTGTCTGTCATTTCAATAAAGGAGTGCAAAATCTAATTGTTATCTAGTAGGTCTCATGAGTTACCATTGTTATGAGAATTAAAGAACGTTGGATCAGCTAATTAGGATTTATACAAAAGTCTGCCTGACAGAATAACCCCCAAAAGTTAATTAGAAAAATATCTATTAGATAAGGTTATACTAGCATATTCACAGGATTTCTTCTTGCTTTCTTCACTTTATTTTTTTTCACTTTTTTTTTGGTTCCTCAATAAAACTGTCTTCAATCACCTTTTATTCATGCAGTTTCTAATAGGTTCTGATGACATATTATTGGAGGCATATGTGTTGGTTTTGGGCATACAACAATTTGGCCATATCTTACTGTTAAATTTAACAAATGTTAACTTCTTTTATTGCAAAATAAGACCCATCATTAGAGATTGGTTATCATTACTGTATTTAAAATTCGTTCGTATAAATGTTTTTGTGGATTAAAAATAAATTTGAAAAGGTACTGTACATTATTTGGTTTCATTTTTTAATCTGATTACATCATTGAAATTAAAGTTTTAAGTACTTCTGCAGAATTCAAACTTTTCCTATCTCCTCTATTTTCTTTAAAAGGACTTTAGTACTGATAAAAATAAAAGACAAGTTAAAGTTACTAAATGAGAACCATATACTTATATGTCGCATAAGCACTTAAAAGCAAAAAAACAAAGTTAAAGACAAATCTTACTCTGCCACATGATAATAAGACATTTTTCTTGTCAAATATATGGATAAATATTTTGTCAAAGCACAATAATCTTAACTTCATCTTGAATTTTGCAGTTATTATTTATGTAATTTTAATACAAATATATAGTATGTTATTTTTATAAGCATAATGGATAGGATAAGCCAAAAAAATCATTAATGTGGGGAATTTTTTTTTTTAAATATTTATAGTTGTTTTCAAGAAATTATACATGCAGTAATCCAATAAGAGTGTATAGTTTTATTAAGTTGGAGAGAAATCATATATTTAAAATTTCATTTGATACTTAGCAGTATGTCTCTAATGTGTACTTACAAAATTTTTTACTTTACTTTTTCAGATGGCATTTGAGCTGTCACTATAGCCTGTGATGACTAATGGAAGAACAGGACTGTATTGTATGGCTGAATTCCATTGATATTGTAAAAAATATGCATTAAAATGTTTGATCAGGGTATTGGGTTTGTGTGTCTCAAGTGCAGGATTTAAGATGTCAGTAACTTCTCATCTCCTTGCCTATGAGCACACATTTTTTGTAAATTAGGTGTTATATAAAACTGTTGTCACTTAGCAACC
>VXBO01014551.1:2813-19085 GCA_013400135.1 Rhinoptilus africanus
GAGGTCAGATGCTCAGTTAGCTTTTAAATTTACGTGCCATTGAGTCCTCCTGGGTAAGCAAGGGACTATGGATTACTGAGAGACTTTGGGTTGAAACTCTGAGGGCTTGATACTCTCCTGCTGTGAAAGCGAGGAACAGGGAAAGAAATCTTACTGTGAGGTAATTGAGGAAAGCATTTCTTAAGTGACACGTGAGAAACGTTAGATACTACAGGGAGGTTACGTAATAGAAGCGATCTTTCTTATTTATTTATTTAAAGAAAAAATCCTTCTGAATTGCAAACACTGCAAAGAGGAAGATGGATATTACACAATTTAAGGTAGGTCTGGGTGATTTGTCTTTGAAGTTAAATGAATTGAAAACCTGCACCACTTTTGAAATCTTGAATTCTGTTCCTACAGATGTTTACTGTTGTAAAAGCTTTGACAACAATTTCCACCCTCTTTACTTGAATAAATTGCTTTTTAGAGAGCTTTTAGATTAGACTTTGAACTGGAAAAGGCATAAATATGTAGAAAAGTCTCCATTGTCGGTATGCTTTCTATTAGCCAGTCTGTCAAATAACTAAGCTTGACTCAACTCTGGATTTTACTTAAGAACTCATTCATATGAATGTAGAGTGTGACAATCCATTTATGTTAATACAGGTTCTAACTACGCATCCAAGGAATACAGAACTTCCCACAGTGCATTTCTAATCCTTATTCACTAAATGTGACGCTTACCTGGCGTACCCGATTTCTTTATCCGTGTGTCCTAAGTATAGTTACAGACACTTTCCAAAACTTAATTTACAAATGAGTATAGGTGAGTATTAGGTTCTAAACGCAGAGTTCTCTTGAAGTCTGAGCTCCCTAGTTGCTGGAGTATTATTGTTGAAAACGTTGCCAGGAGTCATTTGGGATTCTCTCTCCACTTACATAGCTTTGTAATATAGCCATGGCAGGAACAAAGCACACGTGAATTGGGTTAAATGCCAAGTTCAGCTTCCAGCTTTGCCTTTTGTTGACATTGATCCATAGATATCTTCTTGACGTTCTTTTTGACATAGTATTTACTTAAAATAGTCATTGTGATTAAATATATTGTCCTGGGCTTGTTATGGATCATTCTGCAGATAACTAATTTACCTAAAGAGGTTGGGTTTCTGGGGGTGATTTTTGGTGTTGGGAGCTTTTTTGGCTTTTGAGGGTTTTTTCCCCATTTTTTTTTCCCAAGAACAAGATTAATATTGCTGTAGAATGTGTAAGAACTCACCTTTTTTTCGTTTGTTTATTTTTTGCCAGGGACATTCCTGTTATTAGGTACTACAAATTCCCACACTGTAATTTGAGATTAAGATTTGATGTTAATATGCATATATTTGACCATTAGCGTAGAGACATTTTTGTCTAGTGTATGTAAATCACCTTCTTGAGCGCTTTCCAGAGAACTAATCCTTGACCAATCTGGTTTCCCCTGAGTTTTAAATTATACTGGCATCAGTCTTTCCATTCTCTTTTGATCATGCTCAGTGTATAGTTTAATGCATATCATGTAGTTCAATGACTATTGAATTTACTGTGTGCCTTGTATTGTTTTGGTCACTTCAGATGTTAGAATGTGCTGTTTCACTTTAGAGGCGAGAAGGGTTGGATTGATGGGTATCAGAATTCCTGTCTTGTTCTGGATGTGTCTATTTAAAATTGCAAAAGCTTTTCAGAACCCTAGTGATGAAAAATATCTTACTGTGTGTAAATACTTAGATGTACAGGATTTTTTAAAACAATTTGTTAACATTTTGTTCTGTTTTCCTTTGGAAGATCTCAAAGTTCCTGACAGTAATAATAATGTATAATTAGCAATAGTAAGTAATGAACAATGAAATAAATACTATACCCCTGAATCCTACACATTTCGTACAGTTTTTAATAGCATCACTCACACTAATGAACGTGAGCAGAGCAGTAAATAGATATATGTTGGTTTTTTGTTGAATTGCGGATTTGCAAGATTGCTTTAATGAATTCAGTCTCTTGCGAATTTTCAGGAAAATCGTGAGGTTTGCAGTTACATTGTTTTCTTTTCTCACGTTACCTTTATGTTCTTTAAGTCACTGTCATACTTAACGGGAAGGTCAAGTAAATGATTGTTATGCCAGTGCAAATTGGTGTAGCTTTACTCTTAGCACACGTAGATCATTGCTGGTAGCTATCAGATATTTTTTTTTTTGTGTGTGGTCGTATTGCTTTTAAGTTTGACTAAAGTTATGATTTGTATACTGAGTTATCAATGATGATTAAGTTTAGGTAATTAGAGTCATTTTATCAGCCTATGGTTGGACAAGAAACTTCTCAGAACTTGTTTAATGTCAACTACTTGTCCCAGAAGAAATATTTTTGCTTTTCTCAAAGCCAAAGTGTGACTTAACTCTTTAATGTAATGTTGTGTATTATCCCTAATTTAAAAAAAAATAAATAAATATATGTATATTTAAAGAATTGCCAGAGCACTTTGAAGGCAAATGTCACGGTAACTGATCCATACTGTAGTTGTAGTTTAATTTCCTCGTGCCATTTGGAAAACACAGTAGTAATTGAGTTCGTATTTGTGGTTGTTCATTGAGGTTTACATTGTGTTTTCTAAGACTTTCTAGGAATAGGAGAAAATGGTTTCATTTTAAAATTCATCAGTCAGAATATAGGGAACCAACTCTAATGAGCACACTTCCAACCAGTGGTAGAATAATAAACTATTTTGCATGAGATTTTAAATAGATTTTTTTTCTTGGTGACTTAAGCTAGAGGTTAACAAACAAAATTTGAAACATTTATTTACTTACAGTAGGAGACAGAAAATTATTGGACAGATTTAAAGGAAGTATAATTAGCCCAATTAATCTAAGGCAATACCTTATTCTGCTCAATAAGCTATGATGGTAAAAATATTTAAACAAGTTTGCATACGTAACTCAAAATCTAATTTTGTGATTAAGTTATATAGGTTTGTAGATACTTGAAGTTTCATCAGTACAGGTCCTGTACTATCTAATTATATGTACAAGAGAATTCTGTAAGGAAGATAAATAATAGCCTGTAGTAAATTCATATTAATATAGTAAATAATTTGGGTGATTGATTGTCTCAGCTTTCCTTTTTCTGTATTTCCTCTTAGCCCTTTAACACTTCCCAAGGGTCAGTGCCACTTTCTCAACTGTCACACAGTGGTAAAATTGGATTTTTGTGAGAACTGAACCAAGTAAGGGACCACTTTTTTAAAAAGGGACTTACCTAAATAAAGGAAGTATTTTCTGTCAAATCAGTGCAAGCAGAATGCACAGTCTTTTGTTTATATATACATCTACTTACTAAAATTTATTTGGCATCTTCTCTGCACCTAGCTTTGTGACTATGTAGTCAGCACTGATGACTGAGATCACTGTGACTGTCAAGAAAGAAATGGAACATCTTCTAAATGCCCTCTCCATGCCTAGTCTTAAGCTACATTTTCAGTTTGTTTTTAGAAGTTAACAGGACTTAGAATTGCTTAACCAGATTAAACCACAATTAATTAAAATTTAGTTAAAATAGTGTTGTAACAAAAGTAATAGTTTCTTTTTTGTGTAGTAAATTTTTACTTGTTTCATGGCATTTCATATCTTTTCCACATAATTGTTGTATTGATGTTTCTGCAAAAGCCACACGTGAAGTAAAAGCACAATAAAAAAAAATAATCTCTGTCTACAGACAAAAGTAGTATTTTTGCCCTCTGCTCCATTATTACTTAAGATTTAGACTTGTTTACTGCAGTTGAACAGCAGGCAGTAAAATGAAATTATGAAATGGTAACCTGAAATCATGTTAAGGAATCACTTGAATTTTGGCCTTATAAAGAACAGTGATGGACAACTAAGCTGTTTAGTCAGTTCTGTCTCACTGACTTGAGTGCTCTCACACAGCGTAGCATGTTTGAGAATGAAATGTTGCCACAGCGAGTGCATAGGAAAATAATATTTGATCTTTGAGTGGCTATAAATATTTTTTCTGAGCAGAAAACAGATACTTGAGGACAAATTGCAACTTTCTTACAACACTATTGGCAGGAAATAGTCTATTAAAATGTTAGTTTGCACACTTGCATGAAATACAGTAACTGTAACAATAAAGAATGATGTTTTGTAGGGGCAGTCATGTGATACTTCAAGGGTCATTTTAATGTTACAGTGCAAATGGAATTTACAAATGTGGCATCTATGTATTTCTACCAGTATTGAAATGGAGATGAAATAGCATGGAAGTAATTGATTACTTGTGACGTGTATCGGGAAGAAATTCTACACTATGAGGGTGAGCCCCTGGCCCAGGTTGCCCAGAGAAGCTGTGGCTGCCCCATCCCTGGAGGGGTTCAAAGCCAGGCTGGACGGGGCCTGGAGCAACCTGGTCTGGTGGGAGGTGTCCCTGCCCAGGGCAGGGGGGTGGGACTGTGGATGAGCTTTAAGGTCCCTTCCAACCCAAACCATTCTGTGATTATATGGTCATGGGGTTTCATTGTTATATTTAATCAAGTGAACAAATGTAGCTGCTAACTTAAATTTTTCAGTGTCTTGTATCAATATCAGCTTTTAGGGGCAGAGAAATTGATGTGCCTAGTCCACTCTATGGCTCCTATGTGTGTCGTACTGATTCCTTGGAAGGCAGGAATAAAGGGACAATATACATTTAGATTCTGAGATGAAAATGGGCCACTAAAAGCTACTTTATGATAATGCAGTTACACCGATGCCTTTCAAAATCAAATGAACTGAGATCAATAACTTTCAGTTCACCAATTTGGTAGTTCCATTTTTCATCAAACCTGGTAAAATAATTAATTTTAAAATGTGCAATAGAAAATTTAAAATATTCTTAATTATAAAAAATTTGTAGAAATTGTTTTGTTCTGTAAAGTTTCTACTGTGTTTCACATTCATTTTTTATTGTGCTACCACTCTATTTTCTTTTTGTCTTTCCAAGTTTTACTCTATTGCAGTGTCTTGTCTTTTTCAGAACATTCTCTTTTTAAGAACCTGAGATCACAAAACTTCACTATCAGGTTACTGACAGTGAATACATTACTTTATATGTGAATATAAAGTAGCCAAAAATATTTGGAAAAAAAACCACCAAAAAAACAAACAACAAGAAAGTAGTGACTGCATAATAACTTTGGGAGGAAAAAAAAAGTTTATTTCAAAACAAGAAAAAACCTTTTCTTTTCTACAGAGCAAAAATACAATGCAGTAATTTACAGCTGTGGAAATATAAGCTGTAACTGGAAGTAGCGTGGTATGGGAGATTTGGGTGTACATTGTTTTATACCTGTGAAGGCTGCTTTGAATTGAGCAGGAAATTTATTTTACAGAGAAATGTAATACTCATCAATACGGAGATACGGTAACTCAGAGAAGGCAATCAAGTTTTCCCTGGCATTTGGAATTAATTTCAAAACATTGGATGATTGAAAGGGAAACTTTCCATTTAAATTAGTTTTAAGTAATAATTCAGATTGTATTATTCTTACTTTCTGCAGAATTTTAATATCTATATTTGGCAATACTCTCTGTTATATTTGTGGAGCTGTTGTTCTTAAGTATTTACTTTGAACAATAATCCTAAGTAGCATTTTTAAAAAATATGTGTAGCAGATATTTTTATATGACTTAGAATTTAAGACATGACCTTAAATATAATATTCTGAAATGATGCTGCTACCACCCTTCTTTAACAAGAAATTATCTTTTAAAGTATTGCCTCATTTTCTTTTTTGTTCCAAATTTTCTTTGCTTCTGATCTTCCTGACTCAACTTGTCTTTGAATTTCAGGGGGTTTAGCCTAAACGTTAACTAGCTCCTCAACTCTGTTATTTCACCAAAATGATTTATTTTGCATGCTCATCTCAGGTCACACGAGGTCAGTTGTGTCCATTACATGAGTGAGGGTGCAAAGCTGCTTACGAGAGGTGGTTCAGGAATCACTGAGGGCCAAGGACTCCATTTGGAGTTTTGAATGAATATTCTCATATAATGTGTTCTTGTGCGCAAAATAAAATGCAGTTCTCCTGGGTGTTTG
This sequence comes from Rhinoptilus africanus, assembly GCA_013400135.1. NCBI lineage: Eukaryota > Metazoa > Chordata > Aves > Charadriiformes > Glareolidae > Rhinoptilus > Rhinoptilus africanus. The sequence goes on from VXBO01014551.1 coordinate 8,901, forward strand.
TAATAGCTTTCTGAAGCTGAATACAGCAGTTACAGTAGTCAGCATGAGCATAATAAACATTGTGAATACATAAGCAGGTTATTAAGTAAATTAAATACCAGTGTTTACATCTCTGAGGAGTGCTGCAAATAGATTATAGTTTATTTGTCTCTGTTCTGTAATCCAAGAAAGAAGCCAATATGTGTTACAAGGATTTCCATAGATTCAGAATTCTAGGATTTTCAGAGCGCGTCTCTTTCTCCACTCTACTACAAACAGCATAAATTAAGGATCTTGAGAAGAACTGATGACTGGCTGGAATGCATCAAGGCAGAAAAGGACCTGCAGGTCCTAGTAGACAAGCCAAGCATTAGCCAACATGTGCCCTGTCAGCAAAGGTGATGGTGAAATGATACCAGACGAGCTGGGTCGTGTTCTGGGCTCCCCGTACAGGAGCAACGTAGACATCGTGGAGCAAGTGCAGTGAAAGCGCCATGAAGATGACTAAGCCATTGGAGTATCTGACATATGAGGAGAGGCTAAGAGATAGAGAAGACTTGTGGGGATCTTACCAATGTATGTAAATACTTGGTGGGAGCATGGAAGAAGGTGGAGCCAGATTCTTCTCTAGTGGTAATCAGGGAATGGAGGAGGGGCAACAGGCACAAACTGCAATACAGGAAATTCCCGTTACGCCTAAGAACAGCTATTTTATGGTAAGGGTGGTCAAGCACTGGAAGAGGTTGCCAAAAGAGATTTTGACATGTGCTCAGAGATGCGCAAAACCTAGCTGAACAATGTCCTGGGCAACCTGCTCTAGTTGACTCTGCTTTGAGCATGTGACTTATCCTTCAACAATCTCCCCAGATCCCTTCCAAACTCAACTATTCTGGAGTTCTGACATTACCCAGGCTGGTCTGTTTGTCCAGGGGCCACGAGCAGCCTTCATATAATATCTGGTCAATGCCTTCTGTTTATGTTACAGTCTTCTCTGGTAATTTTATATGAGACTGTTATCTTTTCCAATGGGGATTATTTTCATAAATTTTGCAGATGATGGCATATTTGCAGTTCAGAGATCCAGTATGAAAACTCGCTAATTTCTCTGAGGAGAAGCTTAACAGATGGCAGTCAAAAGAGAAAGTAAGGGATTGTTTTGTTGTTCGTTTTGTTGGTTGTTTTTTTGTATGAGGGAAGTGCTATTATCTTCAGTTACGAACTAAGAACTTCAGAAATATTTTGCTGATGAGAAAACAAATGTGACAAGGGGGAGCTACAGAGCTATGCAGAATGAGAAGAGAAAGCAATCCAGGCCATCCTGGTTTGACATTGATTAATCCAGTAGAGAGACAAAAAGGAGGAAAAAAAAAATTAACCCACTTGTGTACCTTAATACCGTAATGCAACGTGCATAGACTTGCTACTTTAAATCAGAGTATTCATACAGAATAAAAGTAAATATCTCATACACCAGTCCAGGAATGTTCCAAAATATCAGGTGAAGGGGAATCATTATTGAGGTCTGAGTCAACAGAGCACATGTGAAGCAGCATTTTTTACGAATGAACCGACAGGGGACATACTGTTGGCTTGCTACAAACCTTGCAGGAAGGAACCAAAAATCTGTGCAGAAAGCTGCTTCAATGTATGTGCTGTGATTCAGTATTTAAAATAGTCCTTGAGCTGACAAAGGGATTCTTGTTGCTTTTGACTCTGATTATCTAGTTGTATGTAGGCATTTGTCCATTAGGATTTGACCTGTGATTAACATTTCGTTTCTGATCAGTCATTACTCAAGTATTCCGTGATTATGATAGATTTATCAGTTAGTTCTTACATAAACCAGGCTCTAAAACACTAACTTTTTTTTTCCCCTATCTGAGGGTTCTATTATGAGGCTCTGATTTTTCAAATTTAACCTGAGGTGGTGCTCCCTTACAAATCAAAACACAAGGGTTTTGTTTAAAAAATAAGAGCCCTAGATGGTCACCATGAAGATTATGTTTTTAAAAAAGTTGTAAGTACCTTTTGAACTGATGTGCATATTGAAGTGTCATTCTGCACCAAGGAACAGTGACTTTGTGTACTAGAGGACAAGAGTATCCTCTGTAATTTTGGTTTGACAATACAAGACTTTGGGAGGAATTGGAGGAATTCCTGCCACTCCATCAACCTCCTTGTCCCAGCTCACCTCCTGCTCTGCTGATTTATCTGTTAAGAGCACTGCCATGACATGGGTTGGGGAACTGATGTAGCTTTAAAGAACTTCAGGAAAGTTTGCTGATCTGGTTCATGGTGTGGCCACTGAAACAATTGTGCTGGCACAAGTAATGGCACTGCAGTGTGGGGAGAGGAGTACAGAACAAGCTCTAGGATAAGGGGGAGACTTCAGACCCTTGGATGACCCCATATGTCATCAAACTGAAGCCAGAATGTGACTTTCCATGGTTTCAAACAAATACGGAAGAATAAATCAGAGATATATATTATTATAAGAAAAGCAAAGTGTACCACAGATAACGTATGCAGTTTTATTTCATGTTATCCCCCAAATATATACAGACAGCACGTGATTCTGAGTCATTGCAGTGTTCACTACATGCTATAAACAAAATAATTGGTATCCTAAACCTGTCACTTTCAGTGTTTTCTTAGAGATTTTCTATTTCCATTCCATTCCTTGTAGAGTGTTATAGGGCTTTTATTATTTTTAATAACAATAAATCTCATTATTCTGGGTAAACAGGACTCTATGCTTGTTCATAACCAGAGCAATGATGGCATATGTAACCTGATGTATATTCTGGCTGCTGCAAACATATTTCACCTAAAGCCAGACAGTTACTTTGCTATTTGTAGTCTTGATCATCACTGAAGGGAAGGAAATCTGTATCAGTGTCTCAGTTTTGTTTGTTTTGTCTATAGTGGCCATCACCAGTGTAGAAGAACAAGGTTTATTTCTTGAGGGAACAAGTTATAGTACCAAACCGTTAACTCTTGAATGTGCCAGAAGTTGCTTGTTTCTTGAAGTGGTTAACAGGAAACATTCATATAGGAGGTGTTTTGTGCCTTATCTCTTAGCGTGACTTAATGGTCCACTGTGGAGTGGGACGCCCATGCTCGGTGGCTACCTGGGTCCTCTTTGCATGGGGGAGAGAAGTCTTTGGTTCTGCTGGGCACACGTAAAGTAAACTGACCAATACCAGTTATTCCCTATTCTCATTCTTGCATCTTCTTATTCAGAAAGCATGGGAGAGATAATAACCAGCCAATTATTACAACTAGCCATCAACTAGAGAAAAGCTGCTTGCTCACTCAGAATAGAAGAGCTGCTGCATTATCATCATTGCTGTTTTTCTCACAGTTGGCTGCTACCAGACAGGAGAAGGAAACCAGTATCAAAAATGACATAAGGTCTGACTGGAATATGGCACTGCAGATTGGAAAAAGGAGTTATAAAATCTGAGTATTAGAACTTTCTTTTTCAAAAGAAACATCATTTACTTACCTTTGAGGTAAAAAGCGTTGTGGAAGCAAATGTGAAGTGCTTATGTTTAAGAATAAACGTGTATCTATGAACTGTATTATAAAATTTGAAGTATGGTGTAGGTTTCATAGTACCATATGTAGGTTTACATAGTACCTTACTCTTAGACAATTTGATGTATCCAAAATTCTTGCCTTCAAAATTTTTTTAATATTTAAATCCAAACTTGCAGAAGCAGAGTGTGGGATCCAGTGATACTTTTTGTGACCATTTCAACAGAACAGGCCAAATTCAACTGTAGCAAAACCACAGTCAGGGGAGTAAACTTGAGCTAGGGCTGTACTTGACACAGGGTATAAAGGCAGATGGGATGGAACCAAGTAGCTCTCAGACACAGACCAATGTATATTTTTTTCAATGAAACTGATAATGAATTCCGTAATGTGTTTGGCACTTCAATTCAAAATGTTCTATAGTATTTCAGTTTTAAAAGCCACCTCTGTCAAGCTTCTTAGTACATCAGTTTGATTTCTGTTCCCTCATGCGCACACACGTACATACACACTTCCTGGTTCAAGAACGTTGTATAGTTAATAATCTGGGAAATATGTTTTCTGGGAGCAACAAATAGACACGTTTCAAACATAGGCTTCCATAGGACTCATGAAGTAGTATGTATCTCAGAAAAAGGTATTAAAAAAAAAAAGTCCAAGTGTATGTCTGATATTTAAGATTTTGGATTATGCAGTAATTCTGAATATCAGAGCAATCACTTCAATCAGTTTTGCTGAATTCCATTTGATTAATACCTCTATATATTTTAGGAAAATACAAAATATCGGTTAACAATAAATTTGTCATAGAATTATTTTATCACATTTGTTTGAATCTCTAATTTGGTGCAAAGACTTAAAGTTTAAGTAAGAAGTGCAGTATTTATTTTTGCAGTCCTTAATAATACTTATTATCCAATTTAAGACTCACATAACATGGTTACAGCACTTTGTGGTCAATGTTTTATGTGGCTAATGTTTTTGAGTGTTTCCACTGTTTTTAGCACTGATTATTTCCCCCCCACACACCCTTATGGTGTGAAACACCTATGTTCTTAATTGTAATGAAGACAGAAGATGCTAAGCAGATGGTTTGGTATCAAGAATACCTCAGATAAGATCCAAAATTAGATACTAAAGTTTTGAAGATGCTGGTTTGAATCTAGCATGCATGAAAAGTACAAATTGTGCAGAAACTGAAAATTCTGATTATTGGGGTTTTTAAAAATAATTTTATTTTTCATGTTTTGTCAGCTGTTTATTTTTTGTTTTATAACCCATACAACTTTTTTCAACCCTTTTGAATATCTACCGTCACTGTCAAAAGGCTGGACAGTAGTTTGTATGTCCCATGGCCCAAACTGCTGTCAGTGGAGACTTTCTTTCAGTTCAGTAGCAAGACAAGCATCTGCGAACACAGGGAGAACTGAGAATTACCTTGTCCTTTCTCCCCTGCTACATTCCATTGTTATGAGGGCATAAGAATGTTTTAGCTATTTGTAATATGTGGAAGAATTGTTCTTTCCTTTCCTTTCCTTAGCGGTTACACTATTGGAGGATACATAAAAAGGAAAATACTTACTTCCATGTCAGTTGGTGTAGAAGCGTTATGTAATTTTTCTCTGTTTTGGCCACTTCTGTGTCATTTTACTGATTAGCCACTGTAACAAGCTATGTGGAAAGGGGGATTCAAAATGGTGAGGGTATTGTGGGGAGGTTTGGGGTTTGCTTTTTTTTTTGTTGTTGTTCTTGACATTTTATTAAATATTTTTTTAAGGGAACAGGGAATTAATGAAATGGTTTTGCGTCAGTGTGTCAAAGCAGTTTTGCTTTTAGAAAATAAATGTGTTGCTTTTTTTTCTATTTATCTTAAAAAGAAGCAAGACTTGACAGTATTTTTAAAGTGCATTAAGTAGGCATTAAGACAAGAGTGATTGCACTAAGACAGGGGAGTGACATTTTTTTCTCTTACACATTGGTTAAGCACTTTTCATTGAGAGGGAGGGAAAAAGATGACAGCGGGTAAATTTTCTTCTCATATCAGCTATAGAATTTCTGGTTTTATTTTTAAGGCCAAGCAAAATATGTTTAAAGAGAGAGTCTTGGGTAATATATACCCAGGTTTCATCCACTCCATTGACAAAACGTGATGTAAACAGAGTACTGTGAATGTACTTCGTAAAGCAAAACAGTATCTTGATAGTGTTACGTATTTTTATATATATATCAATGAATATGTGGTCTTGTTAACTCTTGGGAGTTTATCACAGATGATGGAATATCTTTGTTTTTATTCTAAACTCTTTTTGTTAACTCTTGATGTTATGAATATGTGGAATTTTTTTAAAAGTGTTTTTAAAGAAATCAAAGTCTTTAAATCCATCATCAATGCAAAGAAAAAGTTGAAAATGTCTTTCACATACTTTCCAAGTACTCTCAGTAACTTGTTTTCCTTCTAGGTGATCCTCACTGCCTTTTATGTTTTCTGTAAGTGTGCGTAAACCTTTTATAGGCACGGCTGCCTTTCTCATCCGTGTCTCAAATCGGTACACAGTTCTAAGCATCCCTTGTCCATTTGTGAGTCATGCATGCTGAAATGCAAGCTGCCACAATGCTGTTGTCATCGGCAGAACAGTTCGTCATCTCATGCTTCATTGCCTGTAAAGCTACTTTGAAAGCCCTGACTTGGGGCTGCTGTTAAAATCCCTTGTTGCAGAATTTCAAAGGGTTTTTTTTAAAAAAAGAGAAGCAAATGTCTTTCTTTTCCTTCATCTTACTACCAGTGGCTAGTGAAGCAATGTACTTCAAAACTGACATATGTTCCACACTGTAATTCTAGTGGATAATTCACAGAGAACTGAATGAAGACATAGCAGGACACTGCTTGTTACCACTTCAACTCCATGAGCATCTGCTCCACGTTCTGCTCTTCTCTTGAGTAACGTTTTTCTATACCACTTATTTTTCTTATCCTTCTTGGTATTTTTAGCTTATATCTCTCAAGATGCTCTCTAAGTCTGAAGCTATGCTGTTCTCCTTCCCATTAATAAAATCCATTCTGACTTCCATTTTAGGGGCCATAGAGTGATCAGCACCATTTTCTTTGCTTTAGATGTATGGAGGAAGAGTTCTCTTTTTGACGTCATATGCAGAAAAACTTTCAGAGTCCAAACACTGAGCAGATGTGGGGCTTTTCCAGAATTTTCTGTTCATAACTGCTTAGAGAACAGCACCATATTTTCTGGATCAACATTCTCACTGTATCCATTTACAGCAAGAAGTGACAGTCAGAATCACTTTCTTTTTCTTCCCGTGTTCAAAGAGAAAATTTAGGAAGGAAAAAGATAAGTCAGTGACTTTGTGAGGTGTAGCAGATGGGTGCATTTTATATCAGAGGTTAGATGGAATATATATGCTAAGAATCTGCTTGAACCAAATCGTGCAATTCCATGCAAGTATGACTGTACTCATACTAATAGTTCCATTTAAAAGTATGTGGGACGTCAGTAAGATTTGTCTTGGGAAAAGGTGTGTTACTTTGTGGAACTATTCATTGGAAGAGCAATGTGCAAAACCAGCAGCAACAAAAAACCCCTCAAATCTTGATGTATAATGCACCAACGTGGCAGTGCAAGTCTTGTCTAGCAGTGTTAATTGTGAACACTTAATTGAAGGCCGCTTTTTGAGTTGGAAGAGTCATGTCTGTCTTAAAAATGCTTCTCATGGACAGTATTGGAAGCAGCTGTAGCTGAAAATGTAACAAAATGGCTGCTGCATAGCAGAATTATTATGATTAATAGTAGTGATGTGGTTTTAGTACCCAGAGCCACCAGTTAGCTAGTGGAATCTTCCTGTAGTAGGCCACTTTCAGTCTGGTTAGATGTAAGTCCAGAAGACCACAGATTAATTGATTTTGCAGAGAAGTATGAAGAAATCATTGTAATTAGCTTCATGAGAACCAGTGGAAGCCTACCAGCTGTGGCAGGTATCAGCAAAGTTGGGGGGGAAGATGTATACAAGTTCAAAGTGCAAATGATGCAAATGTCTGTGATGTGTCAGTTTATACATCGTTGGTTTTCTGATGGTTAATTCAAGATCGAGTGTTGGCAAGGGGCAGTGCAGAGGAACTGCTGGGAATGCGTAAATGGCAGAATACCTCTGTCACAGAAAGGCATTGAACTGACTGGTTACTTCAGGCAATTGAATGACAGAACCATCTTATTTGACCAAACACACTTTGTTCTGTCTTCTATGCTCTAACTTTCTTTCATCCTGTGCTGTGAATTCCTGGTTGGAGTGTCTATTCTCAGCATAAAACTGTTTGTCAAATTTCTATTAAACTTAAGGTGAAAAATTAATGAGCCATTCACTTCCGATATTTCAAAACTAATACTACTCTATTATTAATGCCGCAGAAAGTCAAAGATGTACAATTATGGTTCAGTGTTCAGTCAGGCTGCTTTTTTTCTGTATTTTGGTGAGGTCATCATTAAAACAGTGTTTCAGGTCACAGAATGATTTTTTTTTAATGAATTTTATCAGTAAACTTTTTAGACGGTTTTATTTAGCAACTTTTTGTTTTATCAGATCCTGGCAGAGACTGACTTTAATAACCAGATAACGATGAAATACAATATTCTGTCCAATCTTTCTCTGAATCTGGAATTTAAATAAAAACGAACAGAAATTTGATTCTTATGGCACAAACTTTTTAGAGAAAAATAAATAAAAGCCTAAGTGCACAGTACTGAAGAGGCTGTGGGTAAAGCGATACTTTTGACTGGAGAAGTATGCGGTTGTGACTAACTCTCTTCAGTGTCATGTGCTCTGATTTGTCAGCTTTGACAAAAGTTATTGAAGTGATATTAAAATTGTACTTTAACTCAGAATTGAGTGGCATATGGTACACAAGTATTTCTGATAAATTTTCCCAGTAAAAACTTTTCAGAAATCTCAGAATGTGTTATCAATACCAATAAGTTAAGTGATAGGACACTGTAAAACGCGAGGTTACAGGTGTGTATCCCAGACTGGGCAGTATTTAAACTGATGCTCAAGCTTTGTGCTTGCATTGAAGAAGAAAATACAAAACACAGTCATTGCAAAAGTAGGAATGTAGTCCTCACTTTCTATGAAGAAACTTTCTAAAGATTGCCTCTCTTTGTTCTCCTAAAATTAACTTAATAGTTGATGAGTATATTTTTCTTCTTGCATTCCAGTATGTTCTCTAGAGTCTTTCTTAAATTAATAGCGAGTTTAGCCCTAGCATGGATAGATTCTTAGTCTTGCATAGAGGAGGGAATTCTGTTTCTTGGAAGATTTACATGCTATGAAACTGAATTTAATTACAAACAAGATCTCAGATTTAAATTATTCTCAAAGCATTTATTGTGCTCACAGATCCTGAAAACACTATGTGCTCCCTGGAGTTTGGCATCCAGCAAGGGAAGAGCAAGCAAGAATCTTGCAAAGTTCTTTCGATATGTTGGTTTCTTTATGAAATTGCACTGCACTATTTTGCCGTTGGTACTGCACCAAGCCCAGGGGTATTTAAAAACTGAATGATTGTGCTTCAACTAGGAGCCCTGGAAGTCTACAGATTTTTCATTGTGCACTGGGTTTTACTGGGGAGATTGGTCTTCAGTCTTTTACTTTTGAATCCTGATCATGACGCAAATAGCTTTCCTCAGTCTCCTAAACAAGCTACTCTCAAGGCAACTAATAAATGGCTGGCAAAGGGAAAGGAACTCTTACTTTTTTTTGTTTTCTTAAAGCATTTTTTAATATTAATTCCAATACTGCTTTTTTGTAAATAGTTCAGGAAGTTCAGTTACTAGAGCACCACATAGAAATCAGGCCTGGAAAAGATGTCAAGAGGTCATCTAATCTAGCACCTTCCCTCAGGGAAGGGATCAACCAGATCCCTACGTCACTCCTGACATGTTTGTTTAATCTTTTCTTTGAAAAGATTTCAGTTGTAAAGATTTTACCACCTACCTAGGCAAGTCTTTATGAATTCCTCCTATTAGAAAGCTTTTATTCCAGATACCTTAAATCTCCCTCTCTATATTTTAACTCCCTTTCTATGTTTTAATTATTTTTTAAATTTCTTTTTTTTTCTCTTTTTCATCCCATACTTCANNNTCATCCCATACTTCAAATCCCATCTTATGTTGTGAAATTATTCATTTTTAAACTTGTGAGGTTTTCTCGTGTGAATTGTTCTCAAAAGTGTATCTTCCACAGTTTATTCAGGTGTGAAGCTCAAGTTGTGGGTAAATGGAGAGAGATGCTTTTCACCCCAAGGTTTGTGCTTCATTGCTCCAGTAACACAGTCTGCAGACTGACAAACAATAGACAGAAAATAATGTCTTAGTTACATATCTCTGAAGGACATTTTAGGATTCTTTCAGATTCCGGGAACAGAGTCTCAAAGCTTGAACAAACTGATTTTTCCATCAGTTTACTGAAGTAAAAAACTTCGAGGGACTTTTCAACTCCCTGACTTCAGTAAGACAAAACTTATTCTAAATTATCATGTTTTGAACCAGTTTCACCTTTCCACTTAAAAATGTGGCTGATTCTTTCAAAGTAAACAGTGATAACATTTTCACTGTGTATGAAAGATGATTTTTTTTTTCCATTATGAAATGTTATAGCCTTGGT
>VXBO01014551.1:19758-31775 GCA_013400135.1 Rhinoptilus africanus
CCTAGGCAAGTCTTTATGAATTCCTCCTATTAGAAAGCTTTTATTCCAGATACCTTAAATCTCCCTCTCTATATTTTAACTCCCTTTCTATGTTTTAATTATTTTTTAAATTTCTTTTTTTTTCTCTTTTTCATCCCATACTTCAAATCCCATCTTATGTTGTGAAATTATTCATTTTTAAACTTGTGAGGTTTTCTCGTGTGAATTGTTCTCAAAAGTGTATCTTCCACAGTTTATTCAGGTGTGAAGCTCAAGTTGTGGGTAAATGGAGAGAGATGCTTTTCACTGCAAGGTTTGTGCTTCGTTGCTCCAGTAACACAGTNCTTCTGGATTTTTTTTTATATCGGGGTTCAGTAACAACGTTCCTTTTGGTAATTTTATAGACATTTATTAGAACGTGTGTTGCTGATTTCTGATAGCTTCTTCACTTTGTAGTTGTAGTCACACAGAATGTAAAGGATGCCTTCTGGTTGTGAAGAGCTGCATGTGAACAGAAAATGTAGTATTTGTTTCGTAGAGGTCTTGGAGAGGGTTCTTGTATTCTGAATCTCTAGCTGGAAGCTGGGAAACGATTCAGTAGAGCAGGTATATTGGAAGCCTATTAGATTTTTTCAGGTTGTTCTAGAGCTGTTTTCTGTCCCGTGCTACGGACCTCTTCTCCTTTTCCGTGGTGAGCTTTTTGTCTGCAAGAATATTCTTGCTGTCCATGGGAGGAGATGATGCCTGTATTAGGCCAGCTGAAATAGTTGAGAAAAACAGATGAGCATCTGAAGTGCTGCAGAGTGTTTCCATGTGCAGAGTTTGTTGGGGGTTTTTTTCCCCTAGTTCTGTTAGTTGGTCTCCCAAAATATCTCATCTCATCAGAAATCTTCCCATGCTTAAATGTTGGACACTCTGGAAACTCACTTTTTTCAGTTAAAGGGCGATTTTAAAATATGCATGAATCTGCTGATATTGTGAGGTTTGTGCTGTGGCTTCTTAAGATGTTAAAGCCCTAAATGAAGTATTCTGATGCTTTCTGATCTGTGCCTTCTTCCACTTGACATGTCTGTCTGTTTAGTACACTCTTATTCCAGACCTCCTTCAGCTTGAGCCTTCAACCTTCTATCACAGAAACACTCCTGCATTTATAAAATAAATAGTTGCCTTAGCTGCTTTCAGCCCCCTTTGAGTCAATGAGATGATCAGATTATATTCTTTAAAAGAGGAAGGTGTGTATAATTTTCAGGCTTTTTGGTATATGCGAGGAAGCACGTCTCATCAAGTTGCCAGTATGTTGTCAATGTGCAACCTCTGCAGTGTGTTTCTTGTCAAAGTTCTCACAAAAGCTTGTTTGGGTGACAGCTCACCCCTTAAACAGTTTTAGTGTGAAGTAGCACAACTTCTGTAGAACTCAAACATTTTGGCATCTCTAGCAAAACAAACAGCCTTATGAGCGGTAGCATCGTTCAGTGCAGACAGATACTTACACATAAATTCAGGCTGTTTAAATGTCTGCTCTTCCCCGTAATGCTGTGTTCAGTTTTTAGCTGAATTTGAAAGTTATTGTTGATCAGTAATTCTGTTTTTCACTGATTCCTTTAACTACATACCAATTCCATTTGTTGTGTTTGTCACACACAGTCTACTATCTGTTTGGACTCTTTAACAGTTTCTTTCTTGTGGAACTGTTCCCCAAATACTAAGATATGTACATGTAACTTTGTGGCACGTTTTCTTGAAGGAATTATTTTTTTTCCAGTCAAGTAAGTGCAAAATAATGACTGCTTATCTAAATCAGTTGTTTTAAGCGATATTGTAGATATTTGCTTATTTTGTTTTGTTGATGCAGAAGAGAAATCTTCTAATTTTCATTTACTAAATTGCTGTTCTCATTTTCATTTAAGATGGAAGCTACAGACAAAATCGGCTGAACCTCACAACACTGTTGGTACAACCAATTTCCACGGTGCTTGCCAAAAAACTTGTTTCCTTACCTGAGGACATTGTCCAAAAAGATAGGTGTATACCCCTCCAAATGCCGGCTACAGGTAAAGCTTTTTAAGTAATCTTTTATTCTAACTATTAAATGTTCTTCAAGGACTCCAAATCCATTTTCTATAACTGTATCTAAAAGGTTTAACTGATTGTGATTATGTTTTACTTAGCATCTTTCTAGAAGAAACTATGAACGATCTAAATATTATGTTCCCAAAATTTGATAGATGGAAGTTATGGTTGAAAAAAAAAAAGAGGTCCTTAGTGTAAGGCATTAGGCTTCAATTCTTAATATATGGCCCCAAACCCCTCTGCCCCTCTGTCCAGACAGTATCACAGGGAGCTTTTGTTAGTGCTGCACTAGGGTTAGCCCTTGTTGTACTACTAGGAATGTGATTTTAACACTAAGATGCCAGTAGCGGTATTAAAATTATTCTGTGTCTTTTTTCTGCCTCTGGCATAATAATACTATAATTCTAACCAGTGACATGTCTTTCTGTGTTCCTTAATTTGTATCTGCTATAGAATAAACAATGTATTGTTGTCTGAACCTTCAGGCACGTTTTCCTCCACATTTCATGGAGGAAAACAGTCATCATGATAAGAACAAAATACCTAGAGTAGAGCTAGATGTAATGAAAGAATGAATTCAGAGTATGTCTTCAGAGATAATGCCATTAGCAAAGTCATACAGAGCATAGCTTGAACAAACTCATTGCTGATGTGAGGAAAAAAAGAGAGAATAGAGTCTTCTAGCAAAGATGCTGGACAGTGTTTCAGTGAAGGAAGGACACCTTCCAGATAATGTTCCAGATGAGATGCGTGTTTGAATTTTAATTCTGTCTCGATTTTTGTTTTGTACTAGTTTGTCTTTCACCAGAAAAAAACTGCAGAAAAAATGGTCTATTTTAATACAATGCCTGTTGTAATGAATTGATTTGAAGCAGTGGTCTTTGAAGGGGGAGGCAAATTAAGTTAACCACTGTATCTTGTCATGAGAACAGTAAAAGCAAATTTTAAGGGCAACCATCGTACTATCGCATATGTGCTGTATCACTTGTTTATTGCTTTTGGAAAGTTACTGTGCAATAGGAATACGATACAACAAGTCATAAAAAGGGTTGATTAATTTTATGACTTGTGTTAGCATTTGTAGATCTGCATACTAAAAAGAAAGAGAGAAGGACCTCATGCTTTGGCTTAAGCTGTTGTGGTTAGGCAGGACTATTGCTCTTCATCAATGGCTGATACTTTAAAGACGAACTGACCTTCCCCACATCCAGTAGACAAAGACTATATAAACAGGAAGAGATCATTTTGGAAGGAACAAGTGCTTAACCATGCCAGGTAGGATGCGTGAAGCTTGCAAGTAGTGTAGGAATTGTCAACAGCTGAAGCGCCTAAAGGAAAGCATGAATTTGTGCTGGCAAATGCTATTCATTTTAGCAAGATAAAAGGCTGCACTGTTCTGTTTCTCAGAAAGCTTTGTGTGGAGGCTGCAGGACAAAATCACCAAAGGAGTAGCTTATTCTGCTTTTTCTGTGGCAGGTGTGGCATGTACGTTTCATTTCCCTGAGAAGGCAGGAATTCTGTGTGGTGGAAAATTTCTGGAAAGAGTATTCCAAGCTAGCAGTCTACTAAGAACCAGTCCATGTCCGGCTTACTCTGGGTGAACACAACAGCTTGTGTTTGATTTCATGTAAAGCTTCTGAACCACAGTAATCCACATGGGATTTTTTTTAAAAAAATCTTAATTTACTGAGCAAGTAGGGTCTATAATAAGAAGCATTGCATAATTCTGTAATGCATTATGGTATATTTTGCCTTGAAATAATGATGAAACTGTAGACGTGCTGGAGCGTATGGTGTGCTGAAGTGTTCTGTAGCAGCCTTAATGGTAGAGATAAGACTGTTCTCATGACAAGAAATCTTGTATAACTATTTAATAATAATAATAATCGCTAAAGAGAAAATGCTGAACAGAGCAATGCATATGAGAATGGCGAAGGCTGAATTTGCAGTCTTCCTGTTGATTTGAAGAAGCTTAAGAGACATTTCACTTCTGACGTAGAACTCATCACTTATCTGCCAAAAGAGGCAAACGAGCAATTCAGATGATTGGTTGGCTTAAAATTTGTTAGAATAAAATGGTCATCATTCTCTCATCAGTATGTTTCAAAAAGCTGAACAGCAAATTCATCAGTAATGATTAAACATTTATATATAGTTTTCTCACATTGCCTTTTTTTTCCCTTAGCCTTGCAGTTTTCAAGAGACACAATGTGACAGAGGGAATGGGAGGATATGGAGAGAAACGTCTGAGATATATCCCATAGTGAGAATTGAAGTTAGTTATTAGTTTTGTGTTAGTTGAAGTTAGCAATTAGATTTGCTTTTCTGGTAGTATTGTGCATTGTTGTTAATCCTCATTAATCTGAAATTCTATGCTCCCATGAACTTTTTCCAAAAAATAGGCAATTAGGAGGCATTTAAGAGTGAAGTTTTGTAGAGAAGCTGTACACTTCTGAAGGTTTCTTTTTTTACATAATATTACTAGGATATTTGTTAGAACACTATGGAGATTGCCATAAAACTAAAGCAATCCTGTAAACAAAAATGAAGACAGTCTGGCTGTGTTGCAGTAAACTTTTTGTTGTTTGATACCTGCCAGTTGGTAGATTTCAGTCAGGTGCAACTCATCCCTTTTCAATGTATCTCTTGAGTATTTAAAATAATTTGTTGTAGTGGAATTTAATTTACAAAGTTATGTTCTTCACTAATGATCATATACTTTGGTGTTAAATGGAAGTTTGGTAGCCTGGAAGTCTCATAGTCAAAACCACTAGATACACGTCTGATTTTTCTCTTTGCCTTAAGTGTGAATTTTCATATTCATATGATTTGCATCTGAGAAGAGAGAAAATGAGAAAGATGCAGGATTTCACTAGTGATCAGTCTCCAGCTGTCTGTGGCAGAAGGGCGGACCTGAGGATTTCACAGATCAACTTGCATGATTAAATAGCTTTCATTGTCATATGGTACAGAAGGAAAAAGGTGCTATATTTTTCACAGGATGGATGGAACCCTCAGGAGTTTGAGTTCCCAGAGTTGTAAATAGGGAGATCAAAGGGATATTGTCTGAAAGGTTCTCAACTGAGATCCTCTCTAGAATTTAGGCGAAATTAGATAACATGGTATAGGAGGAAATGTGTTCACATGGCAAAGCAGATGTTTAAATTAACAGGAAACAATAAGTAAAATAAAAATTGTTTTTAGCAGTGAGGAGACGGAGATTGACACTAACAGAGACAGATTTGTACTGAGAAGTGTTCAAGTTACTCATAAATAGCTATGAATAACGGTCCTTTTCCCTCCTTCCTCTTCAGCCACAGGATATGGTGCATGCTAAAAATTTACGTGAGGCAAAAATTTATGAGAGTTTAAAAATTCACTGAGGAAAAAGACAATCAAAAGAGTTTAAACACGCTCACGGACACCCCCTTCACCTCTCCTCTTTGTCTAAGTAACTTTCGAGTCACTGGAGGGCACGATAATGTCTTAGGAAAGAATCACAGAATCATAGAATCATAGGGTTGGAAGGGACCTCTGGAGATCATCTAGTCCAACCCCCCTGCCAGAGCAGGGCCACCCAGAGCAGGTTGCACAGGAACGCGTCCAGGCAGGTTTTGAATGTCACTATACATTCACCCTATTCTTAAGTTCTTCTCCACATATTTGTTGGTCACTCTTGGAGATAAGGGCTAGATGGCCAGTTGGTCTGCCATAGTGTGCCTGAGCAGTCCAACTCCAGTTACAGGAAGTATAATGCAAACAGCCATGCACTGATCTTGCTTGAAGGCTTCTAGTTTCTGTAGCCTACGGATATTTAAATCCAATCCTATTTCTCTCTGTCTGCATCAACCAAGATCATTGAGGGTGTATTTTCAGAAAACATCAGTAGAGTTAGCATACACAGAAGGAGATCCCATTTCTTATGAGCTTTTAATGCCTTTTGCTGTGAAGTAGGTGTAGTTATTTATATTTTCACTTAAAAAATAGTAATACGAAAGTATGTATAGTTTGATGATGATACCAATGGTACCAAACGCTAGGTGAATAGTACAGCCGGGTATACAAAGTCTCCCAGCATTCTGCTATAGCAAGTAAAATGACTGAGATCAAAATGCTTTTTAGGTAAAATCATTTGATCTTTTGTAATCTTTTTCAGCCTACAGAATGCAGTTATTGATCAATACTCAATAATCTTAATAACTGCGATGCAAAACTTAATTGCTGCAAACAAATCCACATCCTCCACCAGAAAAGATGAGAGTGGAATAGATAAGCAGAAGTGACTGTTACTGAAAAAGTTTGTAGCATAACATAAAGAAGAATTTTTGTGAGACTTTGAACATCTGTTTTACACAATTCGACATGTCAGATGGTCATTAAACTGAGTTTTATAGTCAACTCTGATCATGTGAAATTTGAGTCATTAATTATATGAAAGGAAGAGTCCTTCAGTTACCATATTATAGAATCATTGTCCAAGACAAAGTTCTACGCCAAGTGCTGCCGTAGTGCAAATCAAGCCTGTTTAATTTTCAGTCAGAAGAAGGGCATGAAAAGATAAGAGACATATATCCTCCTATTAGGCTATAGCCTCGTGATGTTGTTATATGTGTTTTTCCTTCGTAGCTTGCTAGCTGTCCGAGAAAAGAAAGAGTAGCTACCATATTTAATAAACTCTGGCTGTGCCATCATTCACTATGATATCAATTAGCAAACAATCCCGTAATTTCTAAGTATTTGCACTAGGCTAAAAATATATCCAGGAAAACAAATAGAGAAAGGTGCTGGCATGTTGTGTGACGGTGCGTGTTACTGCGTCTACCCAATTTGAATACATTGTACGTGACAGTAAAAACATAATGATGTTCTGCAGATACTGCTTACTGGCATTTCAAAGAAGTACATGTGAAATAGGGAAGTCACATGTAATACAGACATACTCTATATTAAAACTTACAAACATTTATACTAATAGTCTTGGATTTTCTTTTTGTGATTGGTTTAAATTATCGTTTTAAATAGCAGTTCGTAAAAAGAATTACGCATAAATAGCATGAAGCATTTTTTTATATATGTTCTCTCTACTCCTGTCTGAAGCCTGAAACGTTTTTCTAACAGAAATGTAACTGATGAAGATATATTTTCAGTATTCTGCTCTGTGCCATTATTCTTCTGTCTGATGCTTTGAGTTTGATTGCCGTAAAGCAGGTAAAGAATCTCTCAAAAATAGTGTACGATTATGAAATTCAACTCTGCAATATGAAGCATTCTCAAAATTCATAACTCCGATATTGAGTGTTACACGTTTATTCTGTATTTCATTAAGCCATCCCACTTTATTCTAGATATCACTTATTTTCAAAAGCATTTTGTCTAAATAGGTTTATGGTTGGATTCCATATGGTAGATCAAAAAGTTTATTCATTAAGCGCTTCAGACCAAGATTGAACCTGCGGACTCGGGACCATTGAATATCCATTTAGAAAGGAGAATATATTTTTAGTAAGCAACATAGTTGGTTAATCAGATGAAAATCCAGTAGGGAAAAAAATGGGGGATACTAGATTTCAGAGACTGAATCTAGATGGTGTATTGCTAAAGGCTTCTTGTTACAGGGATGTCTGTCTAGGACTTTTGGCATGCTCCTGCACAAATAATTTTATAATTGAACAATACTGTACATCGTCGTAGATTCAGTATTGATTTTTGTGTATGCAATTTAAGTGTTGCACAAGATTTTTTTCAGAGGTAATATATAAATTATTAAGTTTATATTATTTTATAAGTTTGGTTGCTTTTATAAGTATGTAAGTTATGTTGCATATAATATTTTTGGTATGTAAGTTATATTGTTACATAAATGATTATGATGTTTACATTTCTTTAAGTCCTCTGTTTGAGCTTAATTGAAAACTGATTTAAAATATTGAGTAAATAAGGTTTTGCACTCAAATTGACATGATGAAAACTGAGAACTGACTAAAATATATTTTTCACAGTCCAGTAAGATTACAAAATCCCATTTACTAGACTGTCTGATACGCTGATAGTAGTAGTCTGGAATTTTACTCAGTTATTCTAGAAAATGTCAAATGAAAATGAAGCATTTGTTTCAACTGACAGCAAAATCTGCTGTTCCATATGTTTTAATGTATACTACCCTGTTAAAAACATCATTATGATATTTCAAATATTACATACCAGTCCATATTATTCTGTACAGTATCACCAATAGAATATAAGAAATCGATGACATATTTGATTATCCCTTTTATGTAAGTAGCTTATGGTGGTCCTACGTTGAGTGAAGTTAGCTGTTACTGTATCATCATGTTCTGTGGTATTTGATATTACTTTAAAGCCTCAGGGCAAATAACTGTATGAAAACTCTAGCTTTCATTATTAAAAAAAAATTATTAGCCTTCAGGGGTGTCTGAAAAGCTTGCTGTAGTGTGTGCTCAAAAAGTTAGCAATTGAGTTATTAGAGCCTAACGTGAGGTTTTGAATGATGGGAACTCTGTTGAATGTAATTTTATCCTGACTACCTGCGCTGAATTAGTGCCTCCAAAGTACCATGGCCATGGATTTTTGGTGATGTTTGAAAGGTTTACTTTAATTGTAATTTCAGACTGGTGTATTTTTATTCAGTTGTGGTTTATGTTGATTTCAGCAGGAATTATATTAATGTTAAAAATTGAGTTACTTGAAATTATTCAATATACTTTATTCCTGCAGTCTTCTCGAGTAACTTCTGTTTTTTTAATCCCAGAACTATGTTATTGAAATGCATGAATTCAATTAGTACTTGATGCTTCTATACTGGAGTTAAATGCGCATGTAGGGAAATTTTTGTATATGAGAAGCAAAATTCATGTCAAATTAGTCAATTTTCAAAGCTGAGTCCCTAATGATACTGTTTAAAATCAAATCCAGAACTCAAATGAATGCTTTGAAAACTGTGTTCAGTAGGAACAGGATTCAAGAATTTAAGCAGTATGTTTGAAAATCAAACTTACACTCCTCTGTGTCGGTATGAGCTTGGGATAAGGTTAAAAGCAATAAAAAGACGTAAAACATAAATAACTTTTCAGGCTACAAGTGGTAGTTTTTGCACATCTGATGTTCTAAAATTGTCAGTTAAATCAGTAGGAAATAACCATGCATTTCTAAAAATAACTGTGTAATTGTGAGAGGAGAAGGTAGTAATTTGGTGTGAGATAATTTACAAATTTCAAGTCAAGAAATAAATAGATAAAAAATACTGACAATAAATACTTTTCTGTTCTTCTATTGCAGAAGTGGCTTTTGGCTTACACAAACTCCAAGTGTTTCCCACATGGTGTTAAGCTAAACTCTCCTCATAGTTTTCCAGAAAATACAGAAAAAAGAAAGTTGTCAAGATCTTTAAAATAAGCATTAGGAAAAGAGTTTTGTTGTCAGAACTGTTTAAAAGGGATTACATTTCTCTTCTGCTGTATATTCCAAAGAGTATTTTCAGCCTTTTCATCTGGTGCACGAAGCCTTTAAAACCAAGTCACTTTAAGCTGATGACTGTGTTACATGACTATTAACTTGAGTATCTGATTCCAGAATATGTATATAGCTAGAAGTTATTTTTCTATTTCTTTATTGTCCGTTGAAGACTGGATAGCTGATGTTGATTAAGGAAAAAGTTCAGTCAGTTGTCTTCAAAAGGATTTATCTTCTTTTTGTCTGAAATGGGGCATAAATAAACATGTCTCTAAAGTGTTGCAGGGTTAGAAAAGGGAAGGAAATCAGTTTTGGCTTGAAAATCTTTATTAAGCAGAGTAAATTGGCTCTAGAATGGTTGTAGGTGAGAAACCACAGCAAGAAGTAACTTGCATAGTATTCGATAAAATTTAAGCTGCTTAATCAACGTGGATGCCATGGGCTGTTTTCTCATTGTTTTAAAAGACAAAAAAAAAAAACCATAGTTGACATTATGGTGAGGGAATCCTTTGGATTTTTCTTTTTAAATAAAATATTTTTTAAAAAATTCTAGAATAATATCTGTAGGCTTACAGAACACAATTCATGATCACGTGGTGTTAATAAACCTTACAGTAACTTACATCAGAAGGGCAAAGTTAGTTACAACTCGGAGCCCAAAGTATGCATGGTAGATGAAAATATTAAGTTGCTGTGATTGATAATTGCAAAATAGCGTGGTGCATTTTATTTTTAATTAACTGTGCTTATCTGCATTTTCTTTATTGTTGCATTCTAACAAAACCAGAGTTGTCACATAGAGGATGCATTTGTTGATAACAGAGAAGGTTTTGTCTGAGTAACAAGTAGAATAAATATTACTAGTACATTAGCAGCGAAGAAAGATGCTAGTGGTTGGCTTGCTTTTTTCAAATATCAATGAAGACTAGTGAATGAAAACGTATTTGATTTTGTTTTGAGAGAATTTTGAAGTAAATTTAGCAGATGAAGTACCAGCAAATGAACCTTGAAGAAGAGTATTGTAGAGATGTATTGTTTTTATTTTTACATGTTGCAGTAAACTCCCCACTTGTTTATTCTGCATGTCTCAGAAAACAAAGCCAGGAAACAAACTGTTAGAAATACATCTGTGGGAGGATAATAGCTGGGAGATGGAGAGCAAAATGATCCGTGGAATATTTTAATTTTGGTCTGTGACAGTTGGGACATGGACATTGGAGGAATTCTGACTCAAAAGATGCCTTTAAAGACAGGTCTGACATGGGCTTAGTACAGCATCTGGCTAGAAGGAACCTCCCTGAAGGTCTGGGGTGACCCAGTGGTTATTGTCAGACAATTGCCAGCTGGAGCAGTTCAAGATATTTTCGCTTTTCTCAGGTAGAAGTTATGACCTTTCAGATGAGCTGAATGTTAATGCAGTCTATTATAATGCAAACAAAACATTTTAAAGGTATCAGCAGCTCCCTCTAGTTGTTTTGTTTCCATTGCCACAAACTGCAGGAGTTAGAATGGTTATAATGTGTGTCCCACCTGGGGGACAGAGAGAATGACTGTAATTCTCAGAAAAGGACAGTTAATTTTTTTTAAGCTCTTTTAACTCACATGTTTACTTCTCTCTGGCTTTTATCCCATGCTAAAGTCTCAGCTGGCATAGCAATACTGGCACGTCCCTTATATACTGGCAGGTTGTGGAATTTTTCTGCCTTTGTATTTACACCATTTCCTCAGTTGATACCAGTTAAGCCAACAAAAGCTGTCTTCCCTTGGCATAAGTTCACAAGTATATCACCAAAGGCTATGCTGGCAAACCGAGTAGTAATGCAGAGCTCTAGCTTTTCCCATCTGATTTTGCACAGGGCGTTTTCTCCAGAAGAATAGTGTAATATAAACCAGGTATAATTTTGTGTATGTTACTGAAAGGTTGACCTGGGCGAAGGATTAGGTGACAAAGACCTGTAAAGATTAAGACAAATTTCCTTATCATTGAATTATGTAAATCCTACTCTTTTAATTATTTTTTTCTTTAGTATTCTGGCAGGACTTATGGGTGTGAATTGAATGATCTTTTAACTCGCAGAGTAGAGATCACAGACTGGTAGGGTTGGAAGGGACCTCTGGAGATCATCTAGTCCAACCCCCTGCCAGAGCAGGGTCACCCAGAGCAAGTTGCACAGGAACCCATCCAGGCAGGTTTGAATGTCTCCAGAGACGGAGACTCCACCACCTCCCTGGGCAGCCTGTGCCAGGGCTCTGCCACCCTCAAGGTAAAGAAGTTCCTCTTCATGTTTAGTTGGAACTTCCTATGCTCAAGTCTGTGCCTGTTACCTCTTCGTCTGTTGCCAAGCGCCAGTGAAGAGCCTGGCCCCATCCTCCTGACATCCACCCTTTCACTATTTATAAGTGTTGATAAGATCCCCTCTCAGTTGTCTTTTTTTCCAGACTAAAGAGACCCAAATCCCTCAGCCTTTCTTCATAAGAGAGGTGTTCCAGTCCCCTAA
>VXBO01014551.1:31869-231243 GCA_013400135.1 Rhinoptilus africanus
CAACCAGTTTTCTGTCCACCTTACTGTCCATTCATCCTACCCACTCTTCCTAAGCTTCCCCATGAGGATGCTGTGGGAGACAGTGTCGAATGCCTTACTGAAGTCAAGGTAGACCACATCTACCGCTCTCCCCTCATCCATCCATCCAGTCATGCCATCATAGAAGGCCATCAGATTAGTCAGACATGATTTTCCCTTGGTGAATCCATGTTGACTACTTCTGATAGCTTTCTTTTCCTCCACATGCCTTGAGATGATGCCCAGAACGAGCTGTTCCATCATCTTTGCAGGGATGGAGGTGAAGCTTACCAACCTGTAATTCCCCTAGTCCTTCTTCTTGCCCTTTTTTGAAGACTGGAGTGACATTGGCTTTCCTCCAGTCCTAAGGCACCTCGCCTGTTCTCCAGGACCTTTCAAAGATGATGGAGAGTTGCCCGGCAATGACTTCTGCCAGCTCCCTCAGATCTCCTTTGAGGTTCTAGCTTTGAATCCCACTGTTAAAATGAGAGTAAGAAAATAATGTAATGTTTCATATTTTAATCTCTGATTCCTATTCAAGTATCTTTATTTTTTCCTTTGTTTTTACCTTTGTTTCAATGTGGTTTATATCTGCAGCCTGTAGATTTCTTAGATAAACAACTGTAAATTTTTCCTTTTTTTTCTTTTTATCTTTGAACAGGCAAAAAAATAATTAGTCTGAGTATTCAGTCAGTCACAACTTACAAGACAATTTCTAATGTTATTGGATATTTAAAAGGAACTGTATTTCCTGGTAAGTAGCCATTTATCGTTTGTATCAATTATTTGTTTCATGATGTCTGTGAGTCATAGCTGGGATCAGGATTCTCTTTTGCCACATAACACACTATTGCAGGGGAAGGAGAGCATCCTTGTTGTACTCATTTTGCAATTTGATTTATGACAAAACAGAACATAAGGGTTAAACAGAGAATGAGCTGAAGAGGATACTATAGTTACAGTAAGCATATTTTGACACAAGGAGAAATTACACGGAGACCATACAGAGTATTAGTATTTTATACCAAGTAACTGTGTTGGTGGTTTTAATTTTAGGGTGTACTGTATTGCACGATTTGAATTTATATGCAAGTTGTCTATGGAACTTTAGAAAAGGCTTTATTTTTTTTTCTAACGTTAGCAAAATTTTGAGATAAAAACTCTGTGCTTTGAGTCCAAAACTTCCCTTAGAATTCGTGTCTCACTGAAACCAAGGTGTAGGGGAGCATAATCTGGTTTAGTTAAGAATCTAATATCAAATGTGATTATAGTATACAAAAACCTCTGACTGAGTTCTTAATCACACTTGCTGCAGCCTTATTTTGTGTTAGTCATGCCTTTAAGCTAGTTTTATACAAGTCTAGGAATAATAATTAATCTTCTGTATGTTTAAGAATAAAACAGTAAGATTCTAAGTGCAACTGATGTAAACGACAAACCCCCTCCCTCCTGTGATGTGTATGTAGATAATATGATAATCAGGACAAGATCGTTTTGGGCTTATTCTGTCTTCAAGTGAATCTCTGTAAAAGTTGAAGGGTTTGTGCAACATCAATGAACATTGATGGTGGTTACTTACATAGTGCAAAGTCCAATTCCTAATGCACAGATGGCACCGTCACCGAAAGGTCATCACATTTGCCTTGATTAATACTCTTTCATTAGGTTCAGAAGAAAGGTTGCAAATTTATCAACAGTCCCTTAGGACGTGGGCTAGTCATCTTGTATTTTTGTGATGGAATGAAGGAGGTGGAGAATTTTTAAGTTTGTTCCTGCTAGTAAAATTATGACTTGGTTTTGTGCGTGCTGAATGCTTTACTTTTCACCAAGAGCAATTTTTTTAAAACAACATAGAACACAATTAGCACAGTGAATTTAATTTCAGTAAAGGATTTAATTTCCCTCAAGAATTTGAGGTTACTAGTCTACTGTTGCTCATTTTTTGCAAATAGCTGTCATGGAATTTGAAAGGTAGAAACTGCCATGTTTAGACATATTATCTATTGAATTGCGAAACAGAAGCAAGATAAATAATAAAAAGCACGCATCAGTTTCTGTTTAATAAATTCTTTATCTTCTCTATACCTGAATCTTTTATCATATATTCTTAATAAGAAGCTACTTTTTTAGAGGTACATCAGTACATGCTTACCTTTAAGAATATAAGGATATATAATCAAGTGAAGTCGGTAGCGCTACTCAGATGCCAACAGTTTGTCCTGTAAATGTCCCGCTGAACAAGGGCCGTAGCAGCTGGCTTCTAATGTAGGCACAAGTTAAGCATTTGGATAACAAAACGGATAACATTTTGTACAGAATCTATGTTAAATCTTCATTTGTTTCTCTCCTCTTCCTTGTTGATACTATAGCCCTGCCCTCACAAGTGATTTCAATATGTGATGTTTTAATGGAATTTTTTTCCTGTTATTTTGATGGTATTTTCCTAGTTTCAGATATCTGAAATATTCATCTTTATGTTCCCAGAAATGGAGGAAAAAAAACAAAATTTATCTTTAGTGATTAATGAAAAACTGCAGAGGATAACAAAGGGTGGATTATTTTTTGCTTAAAAGCTTCCTAACGCACGCAGACGAACACATCTATGTAATGGTGATCTTACTTGACATTTGATCTGAGGAATAACAATGAGCATCAGAAATACCACTGAGATATTACAAGATTTGGGAGCAGAGGAAATATGATAGTTTGCAGCCTTTTAAAACCTGAAAAACATAACACTGATTTTGTAGCTTTATTGGACGTGGTTGAAAATGAAATGTATGACGAGAGAAGACAGTGTAGAGTTACTCATTTTAATGATAAATCCCTGTTGTCCAGCCCGTCACCACCCTGAACACTATTCCATCTTACCACTTTCTAAAGTATCTGATGGATACTTTTTTCCCTTTCTCCAGTCCTTTCTTTCTCTTTTTTCTTACCATGTGGTCTCTTTCTCTACATGCTTCAGCAAATGATTATGGGAAAGGACAGCTTCTGCCTCCGTAAACATGACCATCCTTTCTCCTATGCTTTTCCTGTAGTCATTTGCTTCAGGGTATTGCCTCTATTGGAGAGGGAGAGATGTGTAAAGATGAAAAATTTCAAAGGAGGCACCAGCTGTTATGTTTTACCCCTGTTCATTCACCTGGCAACTCCTGCAGTAAGTTGCTGCTTGTAGCTTTCTTCTCCATCAAATTGTCCTATACAATTTTATGTAAGGTCTCTTCCCACTCCCCTTCATATATGCTGCTCACAGACTGAACAGAGATTATAATACGGGGCAAGCACCAATCCTGTCTGATCACCCTGTGTTAGTGGCACTTCATGTAGCGACCTAGAAGCCTGTAAAGCCATTCATTTCTCTTCCTAATTCCTAATATTAAGTGAGTGTAAGATCCTACAGTTTTTCACTGTCAGTGCAACCTATAATTAAACATGTCATGATGCAGCACACAAGTTGCAAAATTATGTGATTTAGATTGCATTTTGTTACATTAAATTATTATGTACACTTAAATTTACATTTTGTATATCCACTTTTAGAAATTAATGTTCATTTATATACCTATACACCCCCCTAAGCAGTTGACTGAAATGTTGTTTTACAGATACATAACAAGACTCCCTGTTTGTAAAACATTTTTGATTCCTTATGAAACAACATTGCCATGCATTTTGTTGAACAAAACTGGTAAAAGCCCAGTTTGATAGAGAATGGTTTTATAATCAAAGTATGTTGATGTTCAGTTAAAATTGTTTCTAGGCAGCAGTCACTGCAAAATTACTGAGGAGCAGATACTAACTTTGGAACTCAAATGACACCCAGAGATTGTTGTGGATCTGGCATCACTTGATAAACTGTTTTTCTGTTCTGTATCAGTATCCTGAAATACGGAAATAACACCTTTAAAAGTCTAGATCTGGACCAGAAAAAGACTTCACTAAATATCAGAACACAACCAGTAAGCAGTCCTTCAAAGAGGCATCAGTTGTGAATTCCTCTCACACAGAAGGTCTAGTAGTTTAATAAGTCATTCAGCTTAACTCTGCTTAGACTTCTTGACATGCGTCAGTCACACTAGTCGTTCATGTTATTTCGTACCACATCATCCTTTTGGAATAAAACACGGTTCTTTACCCTTTTGAGTTAGTATTTAGGTTATATCTTACGGCTCGAGAGATGAAGATTTCATTTTATTTCTCTGAAAAAAAATGTGTTGGGGTTTTTTTCTGGATAACCATAGGCATGTTCTTTATTTCAGGTTGAAACTTCTTGCTTTTCATTTTATAAAATACTTTCTTCTGCTCTCATCAAAGTTGCTAGGTCTGACTTACCGTTTCTGTATCATTCATTATCTCTATTCCTCTGTCATGTTTCCTCTCTAAACCTGCAATCCAGGTCTTTTCAGTGTCTCCTTACATGGAAGTCTATGTCCTGATATATAACCCTTCTGCTTACCAGCTTCTCAACTGCTGTTTCTGCAATGTCTTTTTTGAGATAGGGTGGGGAGCACTGAACACAATCTTCCAGGTGAGGGAGTACTAATACTTTGTGTATTTTCTCTGTTTCTCATTGTACTACCACACCTTTTGTTTTATTTTGTTGAACACTAATATGTATTGAACATAGAGTTTCCTGGTTATTAATTTGTGTTTTTTCATAACACTCTAATGTGAGCATGGAATTTTATTAGATTATCTATATGACCAAGTCCTGGATTTAAAAATGGTATGTATTAGATTTACAAGAAGGGAGAATAATAGGCAAACAATGAAGGCAAGGGCAGAGGAATTAAATTAGGAAAGTATGTACACATATTTATTTACTAGTTTATTTTTAAGTAGTATTCACAGTTTTAGATCTTTGTATTGTATGATTGTCTTGCACATGATCATTTTTGTTGACAGCATTGTGTTGTATTAATGACATTACAGACCAGTAATACAGCTCATCTTTTAGTTTTTAAAAGTTCTTTTAATACTGGTATCCAGAAGAAAGAAGATTCTCATGTCTGTCTTTTTTTCACATTTCAGACAGATACATCATCATTGGTAGTCATCACAACAGTTTGAATACTTATGGTGGACAAGAGTGGGCTAGTAGCACTGCGATTATCACAGCATTTATACAAGCCTTGATGCTGAAGGTGAAGAGAGGCTGGGGACCTGACCGCACCATTGTTTTCTGCTCATGGGGAGGAACATCATTTGGAAACATTGGTTCATATGAATGGGCGGAGGTAAAAAAATTATAGAAGGACTCATTGCAATATTGTTTGCTTTTGTTGAAGGCATGAAAACAGTATAAAATTACCACATAGAACTTTATGGTTCATTAAGTGGTCCGTAACATGCGGTACTTCATAGCAAATCCAGTGAAAATACCTATAGGAACATCAAAAAAGACCCAGGCCTAGGAGTAGCTTAGACAGCTTTTTCTTCTTCTTGGGGGTTCGAGAGTTACTAATTTTTAATTGAGAGACTTAGTATGTGGAGAACTGAATCAAGAGCATACTGAATGAAGAGAACTGTACCATGGTTTACATTAATGACATAAACATTTAGATGACTCAGTGGTTAGTGCTGATTTGCATTTCATGTGTTTGTGTTAAGGAGTCAAATACAATCTGACACAGACAATTCCTTGGCTCTTATTTTCAACAGAATAGAAGTCATCTTGTCGAAAGTAAATAATTCATCAGAGTATTGTTGACCATATATGATTACAGTAGACTTCAGCTGATAAATTAAAGGAATAGCTAGCAAAAAGATTCATGGCTGCTGAGTTAAAACAGTAGATAAATGAAGAGTTAATTGGTTTTTATCGTGCATGAGGAGCAGCTAGCTCTCATTGAAGTTTCATACTTCCAACATGATTATTCTTCAAAAACAAGATGAGGTGAAAAAATCAAATTGAAAAGATCCGGGCTGGAAGGAAAATTCGTTTAGTTCCACTTCAAGTCAGCTTTACATCAGATGTAATTGCATTACACCCATTCTGTTCAATATAAAGAGCCACTTCATGCAAAGAGTAACTCATTACTGAGAACGCTAAGGGGATCTTTTTTAAAAAGAGATAATAACTGAAAACAGTTCATACATACTATTTTTGTAGTCTAAAACATAATAGAATGAAAACACAAGTTATATACAATTCAAACCTGAATTTAGTCTCTAAAAATTGGAGTACATTTAACTGTTGATAATTATTGCTTTTAAAGTTTGTCTTCTGTCAGGCATAAGTTTAAACGGCCTTCACATTGTTTCACAGTATGTAATGTTTTCATTTTGGACCTTATAAGTGTAGTCATTTTTAATTCCTCCTAGGCCTGTTTGCATTTTGGTGAGATGATGTGTGAAATGGAATTATAACTTCTGCCATAAGGAGAAATAATACTAAGATATCCTTTGAAGTTCATAATGGCATATTGTAAGGAGTAGTAGTTAAGTAATACTTGGGGATTCACAGAGGACAAAAACATAGGGTGCAGTTTTTCCCTGGAAGGAACTGAAAGAACAGAATAAGTCTTAATTATAAAGTTGCATAGTAATAACCGTCACTCTGCTTGTGTTGTAGGATCTCAAAAGAGTTCTTCAAAGAAATGTTGTGGCTTACGTTAGCCTCCATAATCCGGTCAGAGGCAACTCAACGTTACGCCCTGTTGCATCACCTTCTCTTCAGCAACTGGCAGCAGAGGTTAGAAATAAAATACTTTCTTTCACATGTGGTTTATGAGGCTACATGATTAACCCACTCCATACCGCTTGGTTTTACATAACTATAGAATCATAGAAAGATTTGGATTAGAAGGGACCTTAAAGATCATCTAGTTACAACCCCCCTGCTATGGGCGGGGACGCCTCCCGCTAGACCAGCTTGCTCAAAGCCTCATCCAGCCTGGTCTTGAACTATGAGTGGAGGTTGTTTTGTTCAAGCATTTAAACCTCTCAAATACACATAAACTGTTTTTCCTAAGTAAGCAGGTTAATTTTTATTATAAAAATTACAGTTTGTTCTGAGAGGTTGTAAAGGATAACTTTCAACAGTTCATTACACGAAGTCTCACCACACTTGCATGCCCTACAGCTTTTTCACCTTCTGGCAGCTTTATAGTAACATATTTTTTATTCTTTAGTGCAAACCACATTTTTCTTTTCCTAATCTGATTTTTCCAGACTGTTTCTCAATTTGCATTTAAAGCTGTATATTTACCAGATGTAACGTGACACACAGGGAGATTATTACTCTAACTATAACAAATACTGTCTAGAGTAAGTATGTCAGGGTCAGTGCTCAGCTGCACCTTTGGAACTAGTCTGAGTCAGAACATTCGGTAGCTGTGATGGTGTACATGCACATAGGCTTTAAACTAATGACCTTATTGCTGTTTCTCAGGTTACTGAATTGATTAATATTAAAAAATAATTGAAAATAATACAAGGTACATATAAATGATAAAAACTGGAAATTTTATCATGGAGTTCAGTGGAGTTCAATTTGAATTTCATAAAGTATGCATTTTAGATAGTTTTTTTTCCCATAAATATGCCAAGCTAATACTCATTAAGTTATTCTGATGTTTCTTTGACTTGCCTCTGAAGCATTTGGTACTAACCACTGCTCAAAGTAGCATCTTGAATTAAATGGATTTTAAGACTGATCTGGCTTGGCAATTGTTGTCCCACTAAGTTAGTAAAAGATACCAGTCCAATTGTTCCTTAGCGATGTTTTAACCACTTCTGCTGTCCAGTGATTAGGTGGTCATTTCCTCATGGAAAGGACATGGTTTATTCTGTGTAAGTATTGTGGAAAATGCAATGCAAAATCATTTATTTTCAGAGGGAAAAAAGGCTTTAATTTTTGGAAAATTACTTATGATGTTACATATATGAGCCTACAGCTGTTATGGATTCTAATTGACATTAGAATTTTTTTAGAAGTTTTAGCTACTGTATTTGCAAAAAACACTGTTCTGATAGGTTACTAGCCTTTTGCTAACCTATTGAGTTTGTAGTCCGATCTCCATGAAAACAGGTATTTGCCATTTAAAGGAGAAAATGATTACGTTAGGTCCTTGAGATGTTGGGCTTTTCTCCTCATGTTTCTTTGACTTCACAATGTGGTCTGTGGCTGTGGTCTGAAAAGAGTAAACTGTCTGGAACTGTGCAGAAGACACTTTATTATCTAGTTACCACTTTATTAAGATTTGACTCTTGTTCTGATAAACACTGTATTAGTAAGAGTGATACAGTCATACCCTCTAGTTTGGAAAGAAAGCAAAGGAAACCTCTTTTTCACTTCTGATTTCTGTGGTGCAGTTGGGTGTGATGTAATATTTTGTCAATCTTTGTTGTAATAGCAATTGTATCCTATCCAGTGGTATACACAGTCTCTCTCAGCACTAAGAGATTCACCAGGATTCTGCTCACCATTTGCACTAAGGACAGAGTTAGGTTTTTGTTGAACACTCACCGTTGGGCTAAAACTGTGGGCACTCCATCTCAGTGAAACAGAGGAAGAATGTGTTTCTAGGGAGAATTAAAACTTGTTACAAATGCCTACACATATTAAGTGTTAGGATTCTACGTAAAAGAATGAAAACCTGTAGTTTGTCCTGCGAAAGAAAACTCGAGTAAAAATCACAGTAAATGCGGAGCACTCCCTGAGTGCTCCAAGGACCACAGCTGAAAAAGAAGTGCAGGGAAATGGCAAACTAAGCTAGGCAAATGCATGCAGTCATTTACTTTCTGTACTGTAAATACATGGCTTTCCTAAAATAAAATTTTGGATGCTTGTTAATCACTGCATCTTTCAAAACACTTTTTTTTTTTTTCTTGATTTATGGAAACTGTAGGAAAAGTAGGGAAGAAGTTTTAGCTGAAATGTAATTTGTGTGAAGAATCTGGACTTAGCAATACAAAGAAAAATCACAAACCTGATGAGTTGTCTACTGTGTAAGATTGGTGGTCAGTTAGAGAATAGGGTAAGTGCCTGGCTAATTAAGAGAGACCATGACTTCTTAAAGATGTTTTATGTAAAGGGATTACATCTTTATTTTAGTTGCAGGTTTCAAAAGGGAGCTACCTAAGCAGTCTGCAAATAACAATTTTATGTGCCTGTCAGTGGGATTCAGTGGGATACTGCTTGAAACACCAAATTACATGAAGAAGCTAATTTAAATATTTGGATTAATCAAGCAAAGAGGAATTCAAACAATTCTGAGACCTTGACATATTTAATTCAAATCTCTTTTTATAGAACTATGCTAATTAGTGTCCACATTAACAAGAGGGAAATACTGCCAAGTTATATTTTTGCCTACTATTATTTTGTAAGGAAAATGAGTGTTAATTCGCCCACTCAGTTAGTGAATCACTCTTTGTTGGCAGAGTGTCATTGGTAAATTGGGTTTGTTTGATGCTGGCATTCATTCTCTGTAAATAAGGCCATTAATTAATTTTTCTGTAAGTAAAATTTCATAAGTAAAAAAGGTATTATGGAACATAAATTAATTGCTGTTTTCTTCTAACTGATTGTATGACCACAGCTGATCAAGCTCCAGATCTGCTGTTATTGCTGAGCCTGAGAAAACTTGCTGCTCCTTTCTCCTACAGAAAAGAGTCATTTAGAGCTGTCGAACAATGAGTTGAGCACTTTCCAGATCAGAAATTAAACATGACTGTACCAATTATTGTTCCATGCTATTTATCAGTATTTCTTTCTATTAATGGAGTAAATAACATAAAACATCTTTACATTTAAAGGTGGTATTATTGACAAAAAAATATTTTTTTGGAAGTAGAACCAAAGATAAACTTCTGTATAGATGCTTGTCATTATTTTTTAGTTATTTAAAAAAAAAATCTGACATTAATGTTAACATTGATTCNCATCCAGATTCTTTTCTTCCAACTTCTATGTGTTTTCTCATATATTTTGTTTAGCCTTCGGCATTTAATAATGGATCTGCAAGCTTTATATGTCAACAGGCTGTAAAGAAAAAAGAAACATTAAACATTATTTGAATTGCTTGTTGTATGCTATATAACAGGTTACTTGCACATGAAATTTCAGTCTTTACCTATTACTGCTTTTACCATTGTAATTGATTGCTGGTGTTACATTTTATACTTGTGTTAA
This sequence comes from Rhinoptilus africanus, assembly GCA_013400135.1. Lineage (NCBI taxonomy): Eukaryota > Metazoa > Chordata > Aves > Charadriiformes > Glareolidae > Rhinoptilus > Rhinoptilus africanus. The sequence goes on from VXBO01014551.1 coordinate 42,029, forward strand.
AAACAAAAAAAAGTATTTCTTGAGAATTGGAAGTTTATGCAGTGAACTCCTGTCTCAGGAATTCCTAACCACGTTAAAAGTATGCTGTTAATGTAGACAATACCTCATTGCCAGCTCTATTAAATTCATTAAGAAGCTGCTTCTCTGGTGTGAGAAGCAAAGTTTCATTTAATGGTTTGAGTTTGGAGTTGCAGCAAGAACTTCGCATCTGCTAACAATGCTTTTATTTTGATAAAATGTTGCTTTGCCCACTGTTGTGTATTTTTTCACTCTTCCTCCAAGTGAAACAATTCTAATAGATAAATTCTGGTTCAGACAATGGATAATCATTTAAACCTACTCATACATTTTGCTGTTATGAAAATACAATTGCTGTTAGCCATGGGGAAAAAAAGTTTGTTAGCAGGGAAGAATGCAAGTGTTGGAGATCTGCCAAAAGTCCTTTGTTTCTAATGAATCAAGCTGTCTGCTTCCGTGTCCTTCCCTGTCTTTATGAAATGAAGGTATTAAGTTCTTCTGTTAAAAGAATAAATGATGTATAATTTCAACAGGGTTTTTTTTTTTGTTTTCTTTGGAATGTAAATGTCAACTTTGATAGCCATTGCAGATAAATTTGAAGAGATCTGGACATTTTATTATCTTTAAATGTAGTGCTGGAGTATGCAAGATTTCAGTAATCCTTACCTTCTGTAGAATGGATTTTGGTTCTAGGCTTCTATTGTTCAGTCTAATTAAAAGTGTCTAGTATAATAAGCTGTTCAATGTAATGGCATTGTTTTTTCCTTCCAAAGCCTTTATCCAGTTCTGTCTAAATACTCCTTTGCTTAATTTCATCTCATTGCTCCTAGTTATTTCCCTTCAGAACTGACTTCTTTGTGATGGTAGAAAGACATTTTCATAGTGATAGAAAACCTTTCATGTACAGAGTTTAAAAGTAAACTTCTAATTCTTTTTAAAGATGATAGATTGACAGCTCTGGATATTTTGAATTTTCTACATAACCACAAATCATTGAAAAGTTTCTCTCACTGCGTTTTTCCTAGTCATTATTAACTCTGTTGAATAAAATTAATAGCTATATGCTATAGAACACAAACAGATCACGGAAAAGAAATGCACATGCAGAAATGAAATGTATGGTAAAATAACCAGAAAAATGGAAAGCATCTTTAAATCAGAACCTACAAGACATTAATGTAAAATGAAATGAAAATTATGAATGTGTTATGATGTTTGGCTTATAACAATTACTACTTGTTAGAGGTAACAATTAGCCACTTGTTCCTTTTGCATGTGACAGACAAATAATCAAAATTTTTGCAGCACAACAGAGTAGTTTGCAGATCAGTGGAAAAATGTATCTGAATAATGAAAAGCAGACCATTTATTTGTCATATAACAAAAAAAGTGAAGTATTTTAAGTAATGTGATAGATACTCAACCTGACCCAAACGTATTAGATACTTGGGATTTTGATAGTAAGATAGGACTTTTCGTACGGTGCTACCCTCATATTCTGAGCATGAGAAGCTTTAAAGTGCTCTTTGGCACACCATTACTCGCTCTGTCTCAGTGTGTTTTCTGGCTCTGATTATTCTTTAGACAAATACGAAGATGTTTATTTTAGGAAGTGGTGTGACTTAAAATGATTTACCAGTTTATTCTATTGTAAAATTGTATGGTATTTCATATGGTCCTAACTAGATCACGTATAGACAAGTCAGATGAATGAGAAGAACAATAGATTTGTAGAAACCTGGGAAGACTGAGTTTTTGGTTTGTTGTTTGTTTTTTTTTTTGTTAAGCTATTTCTCATAGGAAGAATTAAAATATATCTGTGGAATACTAAGCCAGTAACTGACGTGAAAGCATTGACCTGACCCCACTGGGAAATGGGTGTAGTAAACAGCATGGAATTCCTGCTCACGCTGATAGATTTTGGAGTTTGGAAGTTCTCTTCCAACGTGAGCCCTTGTCCTGCATGCTTAGAGGACTCTGATGTGTGTTGCGGTGTTCGGAGTCACCTGCACGTCCTGCAGGGTCTGTCAGACGTGCTCAGCAAATCTCATTGCAGTGCATGTGTCAGTTCAGCGGCCGTGACTTTCGGAACTCAATCAGCTGGCTTCTCTCAGTGCTTGGTTGTTCACTTACATGTTGGATGGAATTATGTTCAAAATAGATTTATGTAACAAAGTTATAACTTGAATGGTTTAGAAATCACCTTAAAATTATGTTGATTGCTATGTTTTGTTTACATGCCTGTCTTTTAGTACACAGGGATGTAACATCTTAACCTGGTATGTTTGTCCTGTTAATTCCAGTGTTGCTACAGTTACGTTTCTTATCTGAAAACAAAACCCTGATTCTTTTAAGTCTATTAATTGAATTGCTGTGTCTGTTCTATAGTCATATCTAAGTAATAGTTCACAAATAGTTCCAAATAATTCCCAAATCCAAATTTGGGAAGAAATAAAAGCCAAAAGAAGAAAACCACAAATGCCTGACCAGTTCCGTGCTGGTCATCCAAAGGGAAAAAAAAAAATGTAAAATACAAGTTTAGGCATCTTAGTTGTCAAGAACTTAGGAAAAACCTTCGATGAATTCTTCAGATCCAGAAGTTTGTGATTGTTAAATTATGTATGCAAAATAAAAAGGGAATGGTACGTAGTGATTCAAAATTGTGGAATAAGGGAGGAAAAGTATTCCGTATCCATTTAAAGCTGTCATAGCTTGAATAATCACAAGCATCAACTTGAACTATTCTAGGGGTTGCTCATTTTTCATACCCTATTCATCTATTAACTTCACCACGAGAATATTATGGTGGTGATGTGTTGTCCAGTGAAAAACTAGTAAAGAGGGCTAGAATGAAGGTTATCAGGACACTTCATAAACTGGAAATTTGAATTACCAGGAAATTTCAAAAGCAATTTCAAGTCATTCAAATATATGTGAAAAATCTCTGTATTTTCCAAGTTATTCATGAGGTTTTAATCAGTAATGTAGTTGAGATGCATTTTCCTTTAATGAGTCGAAGAAGCATAATTCTTGAGGTGCACATAGGATGTGACTTCACTGAATATAACAGAGAAAACTTTTACAGCTCATAAGCTGTGATGTCAGGATAAGAAAAAATGCAGGAAATCGTTTTCTTGAAGTTTCTGCAAAAAGCTTTCTTTTGGCAGGTAAAAGGTCGTAGAGTTCAAACCTTTGTCTCTTGACAGAGCCTTGAAGGTGATTTCAAAACCTGTTTTGTAGCCATCTATTTTAAGACTTTAATGCTTACACTCTCTTTCAAGAAGGGCCTTCGAACCTTTAGGAGAGATGCTGACTTCTCTGTTTTGTATCATATCTCCCTCTTCTTGATTAGCTATATTATTGTATAATTACTTGAAGAAGCCTTCTACCTTCACTACGAAATTTGGCATTAGAAGAAGGGAATCTTCTAAAAACACCCAAAAAGATCAAGTTGAAAACTAGCTGCTGCTTTGTTTTAAAATGTTATTTTTTTTCTCTAGCATGGGAACGATCCCATTTAATTTTGGTTGTAAAGCTTTTTAAAAAGCTGCATCTCAAGTTCTAATTTACTACTATTGATTTATTTTCTATAGGCTTTTGAGCACTCCTCGAAGATTGTTTCATTGTGTGTGCGAATGGAAAAGACAAATAATAATTAATATTAATATTAATAAACAACTCATGGGTTTGTGTCAATAGAGATTTAGCTAGTCTTCCTGCTGTCTCGTACGTTACCGTTGTCTGTCAAGGAAGGGATTTGCTGCATTCTGGCTAACTAGAATTTTCAAGATGACCTACTAATTTGGGCTAATGCAATCTGGAGTCCAAATACATTTCTAAACATGTGTGGAAGTTATCTTTAGTTTACCCACATTTTCTACCATTGATAGTGATTTAATAAATATCTGTTCTGAAATCTCCATAATTACACAAACAGCTTTGAAAGTTTCCCTCGGGAAATGAAAAAATGTCAAGTATACTTTTTAAAATCCTGTAAGTTTAGCATATTTTTAATTCATACTTTTGACAAAAAAATTAAGGAGGTTGAAATTTAGTCTACTTGGCACCGCACAAAAATTAATACAAAAATACTTAAAGTCATTTTATTCTTTCAAGTTGGCACTAGGATGAGAGCAAAACTTCTTTAGGGTCATTTTAACTCTGAAATTCTAAAGCTGTAGTCTAGCAAGTAATAACTTATTAACAAAAGATAAAATAATATTATCTAGAAAAGGCTGCCATGGTAGCTGGTGTACAAGAATTCCATAGTAGTATCATGTTTTTAAATTTCTGTCTTTCATGCTCATTACAAAGCATCTTATTTGGTCTTAGATTAATTTTTTTTTAAAGCTTGTCTTGTGTGGTGTATTTCATTGTTTGCATTTTGTTGCATTTTGTTTGCTGCTCTTGGTCTGCTTATCAAGCTCTGAGCAATGATTAGATTTTTATTTAAAACAAGTAGCAGTAGTTATTTGCAGTTGTCACTCAAAATATTTAATTAACTCCAAACACCACAAAAGTATCATAGATCTTATTTACAAAATATCTTCCAGTAAGCTGGTGAAACAGTTGCCTGCGCAGCTAAAATGGAACCGAATGTTCAGAATTGAGGGTGCTTTGGAACCAATTATAGTGTAGTAGATACTTCCTTGGGACTCTGGGGAATTGGGCGGAAAAATCACATAAAGTCTTTTTCTTCCTGTAAATTAATGAATCGTTGTTGTAAATGAAACACAAATATGTGGTTTGCTTGGTTGTTTTTTTTTTTTTTCTATAAAGGAAAAGAGAATTTTATTTTACAGATTCCAAACATAAGGCATGATTAGGTAAAAATGTACATAAAAATGAGTATCTAGAGCACTTCTGATGATACAAAACCAAAACTGGTAAGGACTTCAAGCAATCGCGTGATCCAGCTCCTCATCCTACTGCAAAAATAAATCTCTGCTGTGTTTCAGCTTCTAATCTACAAGATTCTAAACTTTCTCAGCTGATCTCTGCTTGTCTTCTCACGGTGATATTTAGAATTTTTTTTCATCTATTGAAGTCACCACAGTTGAAGATTAATCTTTCTTTTCCCTTTCTTCCCCTGCTGATCTATATTCTTTTTAGCAACAACCTTTTTACGTATTGAACAAAAGCTGTCATTATGCACAAAAGAAAATTATACACTTTACACACTGACTATCATCTTCAGATAAACGATACATCTTGAAGGTTAGTATGAAATTCAGTGTTTGAAATTAACAGATATGTCTCAGACAAGCAAGTGAAGTCTATTAAACCCAGTTACCACTTGAGGTGCATTGCACTTCAATGGATATTTTACAATGAGCTAAAATGGCAGAAAACTGTATGTAGAGTCACAGTGACTCTACAGAGAATCTAATTAGATAACAAAAAATACATGTATTTTACTTTTGTTTGTTATATGTTGTATTGCCTTTAAAAACAGTATTCTAATTGGTTATCCAGTGATTTACTGCCTCTTCAGGGCAAAGGGTATTTGGAATCTGTCTTTGTAAACCAAAGTAGCTGACTAGAGAGTGAACCTGGAACCAAAGGCATTTTAATAAACTGAGCTTAATTAATCTGAGAAGAGTATGTCTCATCCAAATGCCTTCTCTTTTCATCTGAATTTCTTTTGTAAAACATTTCTTTTAATTCTCACCCATGTAGAAATCTCAGTTTTCCCTTTGATTATCCTTAGACCTTTTTAAAAAAATTACTCCTTAGGTGTGAGTTTTGCAGTTCTGGGGCATATCTCACTCACTCTGCAGAAGGGCTTTCTGTTTGCATCTGTGGGGTTTTTTCAATCTCATTGTTCTGATAATGGAGAAAAGTTTGAGGATGAAGTTGATTTGAGGAGGTAGCTGTATCAGATATACCAGGGTGATTACTTGCAATGACCGTTAAAATATTTGCCTGTATCAACATTTTAAAGTGTATGAACTCAGATCTTTATGATTTTTTCCCTAGATATATTTTGTTCATTCCCCCTCTGTTTCCTATGGAGCACAAGCCGAACAAGGATTTTTTAGAATTTCATTAAATCCTTGTCAGTGTTTTCATCAGTATAATCATTCCAGGTCTGAGACTAGAGCTTGTTAATTAGCCAGAGCAACCTCTGGATCATTGCTTTTGCATCATGCATTAACATTTTAAGGCTATCTTGGGTCTCCTCCATCAGAGTATTTAATTTTAAAACAAACGGATAGCTTGCATAATTTAGTATTGATGATGATATCGTAGTTTCAAATTAGTACGAATTCTGAGTCTGATTATACAGCACTTCAAACATGAAGGATATTTTCAAAGATACAGGTAAAGAAAGTTGTTAAACTTATTTGGCTTTCAGTCGAAGATACTTTTCTGATTGGCCTTTGTGCCTTTGAAAATTCTATCCCAAGAGACAAGGTAGACTAACAACAGGGGAAAACAAAAATGGTCTCCTTTTTGCTGAAGGTAAAGTGAAGTACGGGGAGGTGAATAGGACTTGAAAAAGTCACAAAGGAGGAAATATAATCCAGATCTTACAGCAAATGATGAAAGCGATACGAATTCTCAGTCTTCTGTTCTACATTTGGGTACTCATAAAACACTTGACATTAAGTTCCCTCCTTAGTCACAGAAATGCCTAAGAAGTAGCAGCTGGAATCAGTTTAAGTTGCATGATGTAAGTGGTTAATACAGAATTGAGGTGTAATGTTAAAATGTTTTAATATGATTTATTATGTAAATGACTAATTAATATTGAGTGACATCTCCTGAATGTAGTCTGTTCTGTTCATGTATTGCTGCTGAGCCTTGTTTTCTCAAGTTCATTTGTTGTTTGAAATGGCTTGCAAAATCTTTTCTGCATCAGATGTGTTATTGATGTGTAGGTGATCTGAAAGCAGTACACACGTATCCAACATTCCAAATTTAAGCTGTTTAATGTGGAATTAAACTTGGTTTTGATCCCTTATTGGGTGAGCTTTCTAATGTTTTAGGATCACGTTTGCTTCTTTTTAATAGATTATTTCCTTTGATCAGTGCTTACTGCAGTACCTTCCTGACAGACAGTGATGTTAGTTCAAAAGTTCGAATTCAGATTATGCAGTTTTACTTTTCTTTTTTTTTTTTTTAAATTTATCATTGGTAATTGATAGTAGCCACTTAAGTAAGGGTATTCACCCTGCTCTCAGTGGATGCTGAGCTCTCTGAGGGAGCCTGAAATTAGGCTTCAGCACTCTTTTAAAATCATTTGAGTTCAAACAAAAATTTGGTCGAAAGGCTTCACTACACTTCTTTCTTGTGTGGAGTTTGTTTTTTTTTTTTAGACTTTCATAATGTCTGTGGTCCACGCTCGTGTTCTCCGAGGAGCGCACGTGACACTGGGAAGCTGTCGGCCCTGGTTTTGTTAGGGTCAGGAGGTGAAGCACGGCCAAGCTATGCTGATGCTAAAGATGAGGGCCACAGTGGCAGCAGGAGTCAGGGCTGGCAGAAGAGAGGAAGAGGATGAAATACCAGTAGGGAGAGTTGGCTGAGAAATGCTGAGGTACTATTGCTTTCAGGCTTGCTATGCCAATGAATGAGAAAAGGGAGTTTTTATTCAGTTTTAGTATCTACTGTGTTGCAACTCAGTTGAAAATAATTCCTGACGTAAAAGTTTCTTTAATGCTTTTAGGCAGAAATCCTTAGCCCCCTTAATGTACACTAATACTGTTTATCTCCAATCTCTATATTGAACTCTACTTTAGAAAGGTTGGGTGGGTTTTTTCCATAGCTCTTTTTAGTTCAGCATGGTTGGCTCAAATTGTATCCCATTTTTCAGTATCTTGATAAATCAATCAGACTGCACTCAAATGTGTTAAAATTAAGCACTTGAAGTGAAATTTAGAGCTCTAGTTCTCATCTGCATTGCTATTTTTGATCACAGTCTTTTAAAAACCTTATAAATAATATTCTCAGAGAAAATAACTAAAATTTCAAACTAGGTATGTCATCCGATGCCATTCAAGAATGCGGCTAATGTTAGCATAATGGGTGATAATTATTAGCATTTCCATATTGTGTCAACATGCAGATGCTTAGAGAAACAGAATATTCGATTACAAATGAACGTCCTGATGAATGTTACATTGCTACACATGTCATGGTGATTAAGAGAAAAAATACAGTTTAAGGAAAGATACGTGAGTAATCGGTAACATTTCCTTCCTATTAAATAGAGGTTCATCTTTGATTCCAGTCCTAGATCAGCATTTTCTTTTTTTTTTTTTTTCTCTTTAAAGGTCCAGGATTGGAGCTCTTGCTGTATAATGAATATTTTACCATTTTTTAAAATGTTCAGACAAGAACAAGTCATTCTAAGCTCTCTTTCCTTGTTCCAGAAGCTAAAAGACTGCAGAAGTTGAATCAGCATTACAAAGGAGAATTGCAGTGACCTGTGTAACTGTAGATTGATTAATTTTTATAATAAACCAAGATGAAATAAAGGAAAGTGATAATTGATTTAAACAAGATTTAGAAGAAGGAGGGTAATTAATGCCAGTCTGAATTTTTTCACAGAATACGTCTCTGTCGTGAAACTTTTTTTAATCTATTGAAGGAGTGGTATGTTTATTTTATGAAGGTAGCAGCACAGACTTTTATGGAACATGTTGTGTGGTACTCTGGAAGTCACAATAAAACCAGTAGTTGATTTAATCACATGGATTTCAAATTTACACAAGCTGACTGGTGGATTTTCAAAGGTATTACCTGTCAATGGAGAATCATCATTGAATGGAGATTTTCCTACCAATATTTTTCAGGCAGCAGCAGTAGATTCCGTACTAGTCAACACCATTATTTATTGGATAGAAAACTGCCACTCTTAGAGTATGTGAATGTTAAAACGTAAAGGATGGCATAAGAATCAAAAACTGGAAAAGAAAACCATACAGATTCACATGTGAAATAAAATGCACTATTTTAAGAGTGAGGACAGTGAAACATTAGAACAAATTACTTAGGGAAAAATTTATTATTTAATCTCTTAGTATCTTTAGATACAGATCATCTTTTTTATATATATAGTATTCTTTACTCACCTTTCTCTCTTACTGTGCATGCGTTGTTTCAAAAAGTTTGGTTTCATTGCAGCAGAATTAACTTTTGAAGATCATAATCTGGAGGATTAAACCTGAAATACAATGTAGTACATATTTTTCTTAGGTTATATTGTACAGTAGTTAGAAGCTATAATTTTTCAGTCTTATATATCTGTGCTAATAAATTCTGAAATAAAACACATTATCAGCCTTTCTGGGATTTGCTTGCTTGTTATGAAAAAGTAGTGACATGTCCCTGTAACTTGGTAAACAATAACCCCTCTGCATTTTCTTAACAAAATTTAAATTTATTTTCAGTCCTCCTGTACTTGACACTGCATAGAAATTACAGTAACCCTGTTCAATACTATACATAGGTTTTGGAAATATCTCGGATAATAATCTTAATTTTTCAAGGTGCAAAGGGACATGCCACTTACGTGTATGATGAGTTTGGGGTAATAGTTGGCTCCTGTTTGTTTTGGTAAATATCTTTTCAGAGTTACTTGGACTAGATCAGTTTCAAGTGTCTGGTTAAAATCCTGTTTTATTCAATTAGTTGAAGTTGTTTTCCCAAGCCTTAAAATTTCCTATCTCTTGAAACCAAGGTCAAGTGAACTTCTAGGGAAACCAGAAAGAAAAAGTCATTTAACTGTAGTGGCTCTGCTGCTTTCCCTGCTCTGGCTTTTTTTTCTTCTGCTTTCCTGATTGTTAGTGTTTTGTTTTCCTGTCCAATGCAGAGGCAACACCAAGGATACTTACTTATGGTGTCAGTAGATTAAAGTTAGAAGAATCCAGTCAAGTAAAGCATTAGAGCATTACACTGTCTAAGTGAGAGTTTACAGTGGTTCATTTGTCCCAAAGTTTTTTTTTTTGCATCACTGCTGTAGAAAATAAAATCATCTAACATCTTTTGGATCATTTAATTTATCTCCCAGTGGAGGTTGGAGACCGGTATTTGTGGTGCTGCCTGACACACTTTAATAAATCTGCTTCATGATGATCTTTCAGAAAAACTCAATTGATACAGATACTTGATATCTAAAGTGCCAGTAATGTTATTATTCCATTTGCTCAATTCCCATTGAAGTCCAGAAGAGTTTTTTTTTAAAAAATATGGTAGTAGTTTATTGACCTTCATGCTCTGTATGGACTAATAGGAGTGACTTTCCACTTCAAAGAATGAAAAATGTTTTTTGTGTGTGACTGGGAAAGGAGTGATTTGTTCGCACATAGTTGCTATTGAGAAGTTTAAATGTCAGAGCAGAGGTTTCAGGGCAAGGTAAAGCTTTGCCAGCAGTAAATTACTTTTGCCTTGCCTTATTCCAGTGTGGTGCCATGAGGGCAGATTTGCAGTAATTTACCTTTGTGGCAAGAGAGTTCTTCCAAAGTATTGCGTGTGATTTTCTTTGTTCTGTTCCAAAAAAGTTTCTTCATTTGTGTCTATTACAATTGAACTTACTCTGGTCTTTGACTACAGTAACAAAATAAATTTTGACTGCAAATTTCTTCTCCACTTTAAAAACCTGACTGTTCCACTTGTTATACTATGTTTATTGGTATATATGTCCCCTCTTACTTGTATGACGCGTTGTTATGGGTCTGTCATGCCTCTGTGTGTTGTTAGAGATGTGCAGTATCATCCAGTAGGATTCTTGGGTTCCAGAGAACAGTTGACAGGATATTGCATGTTGGGAGTGTGTGGGGACGGGTAGGGGATAAGTAGCACTTAGTATGTTCATGTGTGTGACAGAGATAAAGGACATTTTTTTTTTATTTTATTTTTCTGGACACACGCTTTAGATTGTATTGTTTTTATAAGTGGCAGATTGTAGATTTCAGCACGGTGAAACAATCCACTGCATGGGGAAAGGGTAGCGGCTTGACTTTTGCTTAAGGTCTGTTGCACCTGTCTTTCTGGGTCCTCTTTATGATAAGGCTCAGAAGGATGTCTTTGGCGAGCTCACTGGCATTTTGACAAGTGGATTTTGTGGTGAGTAGTCCTAGAAAACATTTTTGTTAGAAATACTACAGATCATGAGTACTGTGTAGTTCCGAAAGAGGAAGGGTGAGGGTGGCCTGTGAATGCTGCTTGTTTGGGGAAATACAAATTAGAGTAGTTACAAAGTGAACTATCCATATTACAACTAACTGTGGGCCTAACTTCTGACATTAGGTGCTGCAATACAAATACAAATTTTGCTCTGCGTATGGTCTTGCTTTTCTTATTTTTTTTAAAAAAGTAGGCTTGAGTGATGAGGAGGTTTGAACCATCTGGCTGGCTGAGAGGCCCAGCTTCTGCAGGTGGGTACTGCGCATCCTAATGGGGCTAGTGCTGATCATTAAAAAAACCCATACATTTGCTTTCATAGTTTATTTTTCTAGGTGAGCCTTAATTCACTTCTAGTGGAAAGTATGTAGCAGAAGCTTTCTCTCCTGATTTTTTTTCATTTTGTACAACTGTATTGAAGGCCAGTGAACAGTATCTTACTGCATATTCATTTGGCATCCAACCTCACAATGACTGTCCTGTTTGGAACACTTAGGAGATCTTGAAATATATTACAACTCTTCAAATAATAGAGTGAGTGTACCTATCTGTCCGCTTTAGAGAGGAAAGTAACTTCACTCTTCTTTTTCTTCCTGTGGGGTATGGAGAAGCAAGACTGTAATCTCTTTGGCATGAATTATTTAATATCCATTTGGAGATTTTGAACGATGCATCCCAAAATAAGTAGTAAGGCAGAACCTGATCATCACAGAGTTAGACTACACTGAAATGGGTTCACAGTCTTTCTGTCATTCCGTATTATAGAATGAGAATGCCTTTAGGCCTTTGAAATTATTTACAAGCTGCAGCTATTTCCATGGAGCATAAAATATCAACCATTTGAAAATGAGGTCTTGGTGTCAATTCCTAATCCTTTTACCTACTTAAGCAGTGGTTTTTATATTAGCAACAACTGTTACTACAGCATAAAACATTAAGGAATTCCCGCAGTTCTTAGCAAGTCACAATGTATCAGTGATACTAAAAACGGATAAATTTGTGTTTTGTTCAACCGAGGTTTCACAGTATCTCAGTAACGTATGTGACAGCTGACGCTGACCAGTGCTCCTGCTACTGAATACCTGAAAGAAAAATCTTTCATGAAAGAACACCGTTAAGTCCAGGAAAGTACTACTTTTTACATAATCAAAAAATGGTTTGACTGCATCCTTTAGTTACAAATGCAACCATTCCATGCTCAAAAATAATTTAGATTAAAAACTACATTTAAAAATATAAGCTCTAAAGGAAAAAAGCATCCAATGTTTTCAACATATTCAGAGTTGGGTATGGAGACAAATTCCCTCTCTTAATATGTAGTATTTTCTTTGCTGGGTGTTGGTCAGAATGTAATACAATCTTGAACTGTTTTCTGAATTTACCATAAATGAAAGTAGTACACTGAATATTGAGGTTGAGCCTGAGGTCATGGAAAATAAGTCTTTAAAATTTACCTGAGGTGCTGGAGAGCTTGCCTGTATCTGTGCTGATGAAAAAATATGGGCGAAGTTTTAATTCAGTACTTTTCTGGTTGATGAGTACAGGAGTCTGGGGTAAGTGGATACTTTCGAGAAACACAGCTACCATAGCTGTGTTCTATAATTTCTTAATTACTTTTGTTAAACCTTTTTTTACTGAGATGTGTGGAACTGCTGATGGCATTTCAACTGCAGTCTTGCCACTTATGTAATTTATGCTATGTAATTTTAGCTCTAAATATTTGATTGCTCTGAAATTCTCTTATCAAATGGGAGCATACCTGCTTGATTTTTACCTCCTTTAAAAAAGCCATTAAAATTCCTAGCAGTTTGTACTGGGTGTTGGCAACAAGTATATCTGAGTTAATGAGGTATATGACTTCAATTCAGGTATAGGAAGGATAAATGTAATTCAGTATCATATAAAAAGCATCAGGAATCAGAGAGACTGTCAGTAGATAAAGTTAAATGAAGAAAAAGTCCAGTAAAGGAAATGAAATCTATACTATATAATTTTTTACTACCTTGCTTTTGCATTTATTAACAGTTTGATCTAACTTTGCATCTAAAATGTGGTTCAGTCCTGGGAGGTGACATTTATTATGAAGACATTCTACTGATGGTCATATCTTTAAAAAAATAAGTTAATGATCCCAAAACATGCAAATGCTGCTTAACAGAAACCATAGCCCTCAACAAGCAATACATTTTTATGCTTGTTTCATGGTTTATAGTTGTAAGCTAAATAAAAAATTATTTAAATGTGTAAAGTAATATGACATAGATGAATCTATTTAAATATTTCACACTAGGCATACATATTTCCCCATGCTTTGTTTTATAAAAACTGCTATTTTACTAGTTTCCCAGTTTTGTTAAGCAGTCATCATTAAAGGGCCAAAATTATTTTACACTTTTTTGAAAGGTAAAACTGGAATTTTAAGTACAACACCTTGTGTTGCATAGTTAAACTGAATTTTCTGTGGTTCAGTAGAAATACGAATACAGTATCAGAACTGGGTCTTGGGCAACGTCAGTTTGATCTGACCTTTTATAAGCGTTGTAGTTGTCACAGTTTTTGGTTTCTTTTGCCCCCCCGGGTGAAAAAGGTCCTCTCTGTCGTGCAGGATACTTACATGCCCTTTCAAAGACAATTGTTTTGAAATCATGTCGTTTATCTGAGAGGCAGTTTTTGCTTGTGAAAATACAACATTCTTCTTCCACGCAGGCTAAAAGTTTACTCTTGGAATTTCCACATGCAGTGGTTTTGTGTAAAAAAACACCGAGTACGTTGTGGGGCAATTTCTAAGGGGCTAATGGTGATCCCTGGCAGCTGTCGTGATATATTTGAGAATCGCCTGCACTGTGATGGATATCAGGAGAATTTTAAGATGTTGCTAAATTCTTTGTCCCTGATGTCTTTAAATACTAGTTCTTGTGGGAGATGGTTTTCCCCAGTGGCAAGATAGGCCTCGCAATGAAGTGCGTGTGTATGAGGAATACCTTTCTTTTCACCATGATAATACTGAAGAACCAAAACTAGGGAAAATTTCTGAGAGTTAAATGCATTTTTTTCTGTGACTGATTTTGCAGTGCTACAGAACAGTCCCACTAGGAGTCTTCATGTTGTCCTTAAAGGCCAATTAATAATGTACAGTTTTTATATATTTTAAGTAAAGCTTTATACATGTTTAAATTGAAATATGCATAAGCTGGAAGGAAATAATTGCTGAGAAAGTAATGATCCAACGTTTTATTCCTCTTTAATTATTTTATTCTAAATATAAAATTAGTTAAAAGCCACAGGTTTTCATCACTCTACCTCAGAGGATTTCTTGGTATGGTTTTAATCATATTTATCTTACTCTGAACACTTACAAGCTAGGTCTACAGTATGATCATTTTTTAGAGTATTTGTACTTTACTTTTTTATAAATGTTGACTACAATGTGCTAACAAGTAGAATAAGTGTCATCAGATGAAGCTTTTCAGTTGTTTCAGTATCTCATACAGCATCAGGAAGTCAAAGATCGTTGTGTATCTGGGTTGTAGGTGCTTTTTGAAATTGCGATCATGGTCAAAATAGATGTAAAAGACATGCACAAGCATTGAAATGACAGCTTTCTGTAATATTACTGTCTATAGTAGAGCATTATAGTCTGCCCATCCCTTTTTTTAAATTTCCATTATGCCCCTAAAATGCATCACAGTAGTGGTGTGTAAGATTGAGGCTATTTAAACAAGTATTTTATGTATATAGCATATTAATTACCATCAGCACATTTAGATTTTCTTTTCTTTTTCTCATGCAACAAGAACAAATGAGTGGATGCAATTTAGAACTATTTTTATATACGTACTTGAATCATGACAGTTTGATAAAGCTCAGATTTTCGGAAATGCCGTGCATTTAATTTCTGTTTAGTTGTTTTGCTCTGTGATATTGGGCAATATTGAAATATTGGTACCTCGTACCTTGCTTGCCTTTAGTTGATTTCCTTTGCTCTGCAGCTTCTCTGGCCTTTCCTACCTGTTGATGATGATTTAACGTAATGCATTTGGAGTAATAAAGATGCTAATCTGTGGCTTTCTGCGTTTTTACATGGTCTGTGGTTAATTTACTAAATTCTGTAGCTCTTTGTTTAGATAATTTTACTTCCTCTGGGTGGTCTTATCATGCTTCTGCTTCTTAAATTTGCCTCACACCTGTTACTGACACAGGTGGTGATTCAGCTCAAGAAATAGAGATAGAGTATTCATGAAGAATCAGCTTCCTTGCTGTAGTTCTCAAGCTGGGATCACTGACACCTTGTAAGGATAATTGGTCATTCTTTATTTGTCCTGTTGAAAACTACTTAGACATTTTAATCCATTTTCAAAAGCTGCCAAAGTTTTAACTTCAGCTGGAGTGACATAAAGGAAGGAAGTTAGGTGACCAGAACTAACTGACAGGCTCATGTCTCCAGGTGGAAGGTGAACTTTAGAAATGCTCAATTTTTTTTTTTTTTTAATATAGGCTTTTTTTTATACCAGGAAGTTAATATGTCAGTTTAAGGCACCTATGAATGCTTAGCTCTAACTAGTAGTAGAATAAGGTCTGCACTTGATTATACTTTAGATGTGTCAGGTCTATTTTATAACATTAATCCAAATTAAATGTATTTAATGGGACATATGGTACTCTTCATTTTCTCAAATTTATAACATAAACCTGTAACATGATGCCAATAACCAAAATGAACTCCAGAGAAATAAAATTATTCAATTATGAATGGATGAATGGCACGTGTGTCCTTGCACTGACATGAACCACTCCTTGATTAGTGTCTGCCCACATGGCTCGCTTTCCTTCCCATCTAAAGGGAGGGCTTGATTGACACAAAGGAGACCAGCCCAAGCAACTGAGTGATCTGAGTAGTGCTATTATCTGTGGTTTACTGTAAGACTAGCCAGCTGAAGAAATATACTTTGCCTGCTCTACAACAGGGAGTTAGTTCTTACAGAGCGTGTTGCTGATAATTTATTCTAGATGCATTTTTTTAAGATTTTTTTTTTCTTCCTACTAGCATTTAAAGAATCATTAAGTAGGACCTGACTGCAGCTGGTGAAGTAAAGCATAACAATTAAACTTTTTTTCCAATTTGGGAACTCACAAATTGTTTTTTGTTCATATGAAAAGAAAGATTCTGTGGCTTATCAGAATTAAAATTAATCAAATTGTTAAGTTATAGAGAGGAGGTTTTTAGTAAATGACACCATTTTAGATTTTAACAAGCAAAAGAAAAAAAAAGGAAAGGGAAAGCAGAATGCCAAAGTGATTGAAGAACTTGAAAATGCTTTTAAATCCTGTGTTTCTGGACATTGGCATTGGTGTAATTTTTTCCCTGACCCCTGTCAATTCTGTGCCCACATCCCCTAGTAGGCTTTTACTTTGCAGTGACGTTAATTTCCTAGCAGCAGGAATTTGTTCACAGTCAGTCTTTGTTCTGCACTGATACCTCCTTGGCTTGCAGTAAGGCTCAGGCATTCTGCTGCCAAGCATGGAAGTTGTCCTGCTTGTCACACATTGCAGTTACAATCTGGGGAGATGATCTTCTCCTGGTTTCCTGACTGCTGTGTATTGGAAGAGACATGAGGCAGTGCTTGTACGTTTTGGTAGAAGAGTGTTTCACATGATACAAGAAGAGTATTTCCAGTTGATTGACTAGGTGGACTTTGAAGTTAATTTCTGTGTCAGAAACAGTAGTGTTTTCAGTGCAGAAAGATCAAACAAATATTTAGAATGGATCATCTAGGTAAGGATGAGGAGGGAAAGAAATCAAAGCAGCAACTACTAATACAGACAGTGCTTGTGGGTAATAGTCCCATAAACAGGTATTTGTAGGTATGGCTTGAAGTATGTGTCTCACTGATGGGTTTAATGCTATAAATGAAGTTGGTATTAGATTTGATGTTACTTTTACCTGCAAAACAATAATAATAAATACAAGGCTGAGCTGTCTGGACATTGACAAGCAAATCCGTATAAGTCAAGGAACTCCATTCAGTCATATAAAGAAAAACTTGAATCTCATTTGAGGTTTGGTACACTTCCTTCTTGCTCATTCAGACTTTCCCCTGTGTCTTGTTTAAGCCTGTGTGAATGCCTCACATCTCAAACGGCATTAGACAACTGTGTTGAGGCAAGCCAACAGCCTAAAATGCCCTACCACCTAATTATTTCCTTCTCATCTCCCATCATTTCCATGCCTGCCACCATTTTGCATGGTAAGACTCTCACATTTTTGCATCTTACTTCAGGAAATTGTTCCCCAGTTTCTTTTCTTACGCTGAAAGACAGAGGTGGAGGAAGAGGCTTCCTTTACTGATTGCTTCAACTTCTTAATTGCTTTGATTTGTTAGTGTATGTGAAATTTGTGGCATGCTTATGATGTTCTTGCATTGACTAAGTTAATAGCTTGCCTCTTAGTTTAACAACACTTCATTGATGAGAAAGTTTATTAATTGTAGGACATTGTTATTCTTTATCTTAAGGTCCATTAACTTTGGGAAACATTTAATTTTTTTAATGAATGCAAAACACACTGTATGAACTTTGCAGTCATTGCCAAAGACTTGAAGAATGCTGATGTAGGGTCTGCATAACAATAAAAATAAATTGAAAGAGAACAGTATCTTGCACATAAAGCATTCTCCCATATTAGTGCAGTGTTAAGTATTTATTGTTGGACTAGTCATTATCAGGGACTTGGGTGTCAGAGCAGTGAAAGCTAGACAAAGCAGTTAAACTCTTCAGAAGCTGGTACTATTGAATTGAACATTGCTGTCATAAAAACAGAAATCCTATAGCATGAAGGATGGTGATGTGAAAAACCAAAAAGTACCGTATCTCATTACACTCTTAACCACATATTTAAACATTTCATATGTAAAATTTCATACACAAAAAATATTTCATTGTTGCTATAGTGAGGAAAAAAAAGAACAAGTTGGTTTTGAATAGTTAAAATGGA
Source organism: Rhinoptilus africanus (assembly GCA_013400135.1). Taxonomy (NCBI): domain Eukaryota; kingdom Metazoa; phylum Chordata; class Aves; order Charadriiformes; family Glareolidae; genus Rhinoptilus; species Rhinoptilus africanus. The sequence goes on from VXBO01014551.1 coordinate 60,165, forward strand.
ATACAGTGAAGTGTTTTCTGAGGGACAGGGGCTGGCTAAAAGTCAAGCTTACATTTCTGAAAGAAGGCGGCATCTCTTTTTTCAGTTCCTGATATGCAGCAATGGGGGTTGGTGTATATTCAGAATTAACTGAGTCTACCATCATTTTCATCTCTTAGAAACAATACAGAAATGGGAACAATATCAAAGTACTCTGTTAATTAGCTGTGTCCCTGCAGTTTCTGTAACCTTGATTGCTTTTTCATTTGTGAAACCTAATCTGCTTAGTGGATGGCGATAATGTTCCAGTTTTCTAATATTCTTGATACTTAGTCAATAATTTGGGGGTATAGGTGAGATGACACTAACAGAAAATGCCTTAGAACTTCATTTGTACAGTTACACCACTTGACTTCTCACATACCGGATTGAAAATTTCTGGTGTTTTTTGCTGTGTGAAATGTTACTCGTTGCATGAAACCTTGTTTTCCTTTTTCTGTTGCCCTCTATTACCCTCTCTCCAATGGGGAATTCTAGGTATAAATTCCAGGTCCACATTTGTATCTCCAGTCAGCAGCTTACAGTATTCCTTTGCAGAAAAGTCCCATAACAAATTCTAGGTATGAATACGCAGGAGATGATGAAAGGTTAATGTTCGCTTAATAGAGCGAAAGGTATAAAGATTTAGATTTATAAGGAAAAAATGCTCCATTTCCTCAGCTCTGTGAGGTACATATTAAAATTTTGATGGTCCTTGCCATGTTTCAAAATAGCCCTTCTATTGATTACTTCTTGAAAATTAATTGAAAATTTAAAATTAATTCTGCATAGTCACCATAGTTACGTAAATTCTTAACTGGAGTAGATGCAAGTAGTATTAGCCTTGAAGAGCTTTGCTGCCATTGTGTTTAATGAGAACTACGATCAGGTTTTCTTAGAAAGTCAAGATCCTTCCATGTAGTATGTGGCTTGCTTATGGATCATTGAGTCTTCAGCTGTTTTTATTTTCTGATACTGAATAGTTTTGCCAAACAGTTTTATTGGTGTTCATTTGATCATTTGACTTTGTGGTTTCCTTTGGTAGGTGTCTCGGTTTTTTGCTTATTTTAGAGATTTTCCTGTTGAACCCAAAAGCTGTAGTTCAGTCATTCAGTGAACTTGTAAACATTAAAGGAAGAACAGGCCACTCATCATTTATCAAACTTGACCAGATGAGTTGGGCCGTACGAGGAAGTTAGGAGATAGTTGTTCACTGTGGAATACTTAAATGTCTTATAATTTCTGAAAGGGTCAATCACTTAAGAATGGATCTTGTGTGTATATATATATATATACATAAAATAATATACCTTTCCGCGTGGATATGTGCTATACAGAGTTTTTGACTAGGAAAGATTGTAGAAGGTAAAGTGTGGTTATTTAAAAACACCTTTTAAAATGATTATATAGTTTGGGCTTCTGAAACTGTTTCTGTTGTAGCTTTTAGTTTTTAAAAAGCAAATTTACTGACTTTATTCAGGCTGGTTAGATAGCAGATGGATTTGTGTGTCTTTGAACAGCCACACTGTGATGTTGTCTTCTCAATGTGATTGAAACCTTCTCAGGAATGTCATAATGGGGGAGTGAAACACAGGAACAAAAGCTGCAATTAAAGGGATTCAAGGCCTTCAAGTTTAAAAACCTAAACAACATCTCTTAATCTAAACCTAAAAAATACCCTCAAAAGCTCTGATTTAAACTTTTGTCTGCGATGTTTTAACAACTATGACTTACAAATGATACCTAAGGTTAATACTACATTAATGTTTAATTTTTATTATGCTTTTTTCTTGCTATGCCATGGAGAGCTAGGCTTTTGGCTGCTGTAAACCACGTTGCTCTGTGGATATCTTTAGCAAGGATCGTATTTACTAGAGGTGGAGTGCACGTATGGAAAGAATCGTTTCTTTTTATTTTGACTGTAACTCTTGTCTTTTTGGACAGACCTCACACAACTGTGAATGTATGTAAGAATGGCAGGAGGAAAAAGCATTTAACAAAAAAGAGAATGATATAGACACCTTTCAAAAATACTGATGAAATGAAAGCTATTTCTTGAAGGTATTTTAAAATAGTTTTCTGTGAGAACCTGCAGCCCTTATTTATACTGGGTAATATGCAAATGCATTCTTCATAGCACAGAATTGAAACCGTGAAGCGATAATTATGCTAATTTAAATTTGGAAAAATACCAAGATTTGTCTCTTTCTAACTCTTAAAATATTTTCCTGCTCACCCCAGTAACTGTAATGCACAGAATCTGCTGTATTTTAGTATTAAAGGAGAAATAATCCTACACTGTTCTTGTAGCAAGCTAGTAATTTAGTAGAGAAGTCTGAGGAAGTTATGTTATACCATATAAACTGTTAGCTAAATGTAAATAATCTCTAGTAAATAATATCTTCTTAACATTCTTAAAAAGAAGCCTAAGTAGCTTATTTGCTATAATAGATGTTGAAAGCCTTTGTGCCTGCTGTTTATTAAGTGTTTAATTACCTGATGTGTTTGAAAGCTACGCTAGTATGTGGCACTCAGTCTTGGGCTTGTTTTCCAGTTTAAGGATTATATTTATTCTGTTTCTGAGATTTCACCATTGAGTACTTAGGCGGAAGAAATACAAACATGCCACTGACTAGAATTGTTTTAAGTAATTTACCCAGAAAATGTGTATTTATATATATTTAGCCTCTTCATTCTTTTTCTCTTAACCCCTACTCTGCAATAGCAGCAAATTCTTTGCCTTGCCAGCATTTCATCAAGTTGAATATGATTATCTGATTCAGCTTTTTGCTGTTAGAGGGAATGCTATTACCTGAATAAAGAGTTGATTCCTTAGTAGCCATTAAAGATCTCGGAATGTGCTTCCAAAAGGTACCATGGATGACATCTAATCTCCTGCCCAGTATGGGACGTTTCATATGCCTACCAAAGGCTTTTCTCTTGCTGCTCCTACCATTTCAATAAGACAGGACTTTCATTATCCTTTGAAAGACTCGGCCATGTTGCAGCACGCTCTTCATTCTCGGCTCTGTCGTATCCCAAAGACTGCGGTATGTATCAATATAGGGGCAAAGGTTTGTAGACTCACACACTACTAAGTATGAAGTTTGCACCAGTGTAACAGCTTGATTTTGAAATGCTTCAACCCAAAGAATGCTGTGTAAATTGATACAAGTTGTTAAGAGTCTGGTTGCAAATAAGTAAGTAGAATTTTGATTTGTGTTTGTTTTTCAGAGCCAGAGTTTCAACTGTGTGGAAAAGACAAAATGCCTGGGATCTAACGTGAGTTCTGTGCAGATACAGGGAGACGCAGATTATTTCATCAACCATCTTGGAGTACCTGCCACACAGTTTTTGTATGAGGACATCAAAACATCAGAGGTAGGTACAAATAGAAATGGGCAAACTGAAAATAGCAGAAAGATAGAATTAGATTTTCCCAGGTTATATCCTTATATGACAAGTGGAAGGTTATCTCCTGTAAGTGCAGTGTTTCAGATCTTCAGAGGTTTACCACAGAGCTTCAAAGTGGCTGGTTTTATAGGAATGTGGCATTCAAACAAAACAGGTACATGTTTAGAACAAATGAAAAGCAAAAAAAAAAAAAAAAGGATATTATGTTAAAAATGTTAATTATGCTGATATTATGTTACATATTATCTAAACCAACTTTTCAGACTGCTTTCAACACTGAGGAAATGAATTTTGATGTGTATTTTTTTTTTCCTGCATGGTAGGATGAGACAGCCTCCAAAATTAATTTTATATGCATTTTCATACTGTGGGCAAAATATGACTCTAGTATATATGCTGGTTGTAAAGATCTGTATGCTTGATTGGAGTCTTCAAAACACCATGTTCTTTTTCAGTCCATTGTCCTCTCTGCAAGGTAAGTGGAAGGAAGAGGCATGTTATGCTGCTTGGAGATCAGGTTGGAATTGGACACAGATAAACTGTTAGGAAAGTTTGCCCTTCCTCAGCCTTCACTATTGTAGGTTGTATTTGCACCTGGGCACGTCGCACTTCCCCTCAGGTGGACGGCTGAGGATCAGGAAGCCTGGCATTAATTATTTCAAGATATAGAGGTCATGAGGAAAGGCGTATGTTTTCTTGTAAATGTAACAATGCGTTGACTTCATATTCCTCTCATTTCTCTTCTTGCACTGCGCTTTATCTATATATGCGCACATTTTTCCAAGTTCAAGAACAAAGCTGAAGCTGAGCTGAACTGGAATGCTTCATGGCACCGCATGCTAATGTGCTTCTATTTCACAAATGCAAAACAAAACAGAAATATGCCAAATCTTGGAGCATTGTTGTGATGTTGTTTTGTAAGTTAAAATAGATTAAGTCAAGAATTTACATAAATAAAGAGACTTCTGTTTCTAAACATCACTGAGCCTATTAGACAAAATATTCTATTTCAGATTAAACACAAGGCAAAGGCTGTAAGGAAAATGTGAAGGCAGAAGGTCTATGAGTGCAATGTTTATGACAGGCTTATGGTCCAGTTCAGATTTCGGTTGTCACTTAGCAGCTATTCCACATAGTTTTTCATTCCAGATCTGCAAATACAGGATCTATAGAGCATGAGAAAGAGTCTGCAAACCTCAGTATATCAAAATAATAAGTATTTCCAAGCAACATCTGTAATATGAACACTGAAGGTTCACTTGGCTATTGTCTGTCTCAGTCCTACCGAAGTTATTCTTTGTGTTCAGTTAACGTTGCAGATGTGCATTTTTGTCTCTCAGAACGACTCAGCAAGTCATTAAAATCATAAAATATTTTCATATTTCCTTAAATATGACACAGCAAATTCGATTCTCTGTTGAAAGCTCAGCTTTTGTCTTTCTTGCAAAATCATTTCCTAGAAGTAAACTTGTGATAAGTGTAACCTGCTGTCATGAAGCTGATGTACTGCACCTCTCGTCTGACCCCATGAGATGTATTTCATGTGAGAAATAAATCTGCTTAGTAAAATGTATAAATTTCTGTTGGCAAGAGGATTAATCTTTTCGTACAAGTGAAGTTACACAGAATGATTAGATTTGGATTCCTTGCTATATTTTTGTTGTTTATTGCACTAGTTATTAACAGTCCTTCATAGCATAGGCTCATTGTCTCTCCTAGTTTGCCATATCCTACCAGACAAGGACTCTGTTTATTGCATGCTGTTTATTGCAATTGTTTATTGGGGATGTAGGAATTTCTCTCGTCCAGGCTAGTGACTGAAAATAATCTATGGGTTTACAGTGAGGGATTTTTGCTTGTTTGTTTGCAAGCCATTCAGCTCTTTAAACTGTGCCTCAGCTTTGTAAGCTTAATTGCAAACAAGATTTGTATATGGGAAAACAGATCTCGGAAATGGGATGTTTTGACATGCTTTTGTAGACTATCCTTTTACTGGGTTGGTTTCCTCTACTGTCTTTTTCACTACTGTGACCTACTCAGGAAATTCTCTTCTTTTGGAATATACATTAGTTGTTTATTTTATTCACCTGTCAGTATGCAGTGTCACATAAAACTGATGCTATTCCACACTCAAAAAAAACTGTTTTAGAGTAAAAAAGAAGCCCAAGACAACCTCTTTTAGAGTAGAAAAGCCGAAGACCTGTATCTTGTAGTCAGCCTACAGAGCAGCAGTTACAGGTCAGCTGTAGAAATGCATTTCTTACCCAGCCAGTGTAATGACAGTACTCCAAGAGAAGGGTGTAAAAGCTTTTCATTGGCAGGAAGCTGAGAAGTAAATAAGAGGAAATAAAAACTGTAAGAGGAAACATTCAGACCAGAAGAGTAAGTAAAACTATCTTGTTTGAAATTATCTACTACACTGAAGCACAGCCTCAGGAAGGTTAAATCTGCATGGCAAATGCCTGCGGTCAGGTCTGTGAGCTAGTGAAGTGCGCTCTGAGTATTCTACCACTAGTATAAAAATGCACTGAATGAAATGCAGCTCATTTATTTGCTAGCAGAAAACATGCAGCATTTTAGTCTGCCAGTAAGAAGTAAACTTGGAATTTCTCAAGTGGGAAAACCCCATAATATTAAGGCAATTTCCAAGGGTTCTTTTGCAGTTGATGAAGAAAGCCTTCCTCTCCTCTTGACATCTGGCACAGTAGCTTTACCTCCACGTGAGGGTCACATTCTGATTTGTCATGTATCAGGAGAAAGGCTGATCAGCTTTTCCTCATACTGCTGATTCTCTTACTTTGAGGAGGACTAAAGGTATTAAAGTCAATGATATATTTAAATCCAGGTGACCATGTAGAGCCTCCAGAGAGAGAAGTAATATTGATTTCAGATCTGAGTTTCTCTACTACTGAAAGCCCGTGGTCGTAAGTCTGTTAGTCCTCACCTCAGTAGAGAATAGTATTAGAAATACTTTCACTTAGCTTTACATCAAGGAAGAGCAGCATGCTTACATCACAGACTGTCTTTGTTACTCTCCGTGCTGCAATAAGAGCTAGATATCGATGGAATTACTCAGATCATATGATTGCTGGTACATCAGGAATAACAAATTGGAGCAAGTGAGTAAATTCTGGGTTTTTTTATGTGCAGACCATTTCTGTGCCCTTGAAAATATTAGTGATGTTTGTATGACAATGTATTTTCAAACCAATAAATGGTCCATATTGATAGAAAATACATGCATATAGTTGACAAAACTGGTTTTGGATACATCACTGTTCATCATGATTCTGCTTAGTGCCTTAGATGTAAATTCTTCACCTGTGGTGTTTCCGTTTTGTAAACAACATGACTGAAGCTCAGCTTTTGGTTACTTGATGGTAAATTAGGAATAACTCTACAAAGGCTGGATATGGTGGTGTATGATCTGAAGAGCATGCATTCAGTTTCTGTTTGAATTCGTCTTTGTTCTTCTTTCTGAATCGATATGCATTGATTGTATACCTGTGTAGTAGAAAATACCTCTTTATCACTTCATAGCTTACCCTGTTTCTCTTCCCTTACATGCCTTTATCCTTCTCTCTTGCTTTTTGGCATCTTAAATTTTCACGTTAATGGAAATGCTAGTATTAAATGGTTTTCCAGTTGTGTGACTGATAACTGTATTCTTCCATATGAAGTAACGTTCACTGTAGATTCAACTCTGCTTTTGTGAATGACCTCTACAAAATACAAAAAAATGTTAAAATTTTTGGAACTTAATCTTTACAGCAATAAAAGTCTCATTATCAAGTCTGTGGCTGTGTTGACAGAAAGTGGTTTTAGTCACAGTGAACGCTTACTTGTCAAGTAGTATGAAATTTCTTATAACTGGAGACACGAATGGAAAAGATGCACAAATCCAGAGTACTCTGGGTTATCCTGTTTAACACAATTTGGGAACTTGTTCTGTGAAGACAGAAAGATTTATTTCAGAAAGTGGATACAGTCGATGTGGTATCAATGGATAGAAAACCTGCATGGAGGCAGAGAACTTGTTGCTTAGATTCCTAGGTTCGTTTCTTTATAATCAAAGTCACTTGAAATGAAAACCCTTCAAAATTCTGTTTGACACATGTTCTAGCTGACCATGCTGAGGTCTTCCAGCCATAAAATATGCTGGATTCCACAATTCGAAATAATGTCAATTGAATTTGTGGGTGTTTCCTACCTCTGAAATGCAATTGGAAATTCCTTCATGTTCACAGAACCGAAACAAACTTACTTTTTTACTCAGTAAAAAGAAAAGATTTCTCTGTTGCTGTCGAACGGGGTTTAGCAGTGGTACTATGAGGCATATTTAAACCAAGTCTGTAAAGCACCTTTTGTAATTGAAGTGCTGTTTCTAAGCAGCAGTTTGTTCTTCAGCTTTTTAAATCAAACCACATTAAACCAGTCAGTGTGTTGGAGCCATTCTGATCACTTGCAAACTTAAGCTGGTACAGGAGTATTTTGAGCTTTTATTCAAGATGAAGATAGACTGTTACTATCGATTTCTATGTCATTGTAGTCAGCAGTTTCCAGAATCCAATTTTTTAAATTATAGCTAGATGATTTGATACGTTACCTGCATATTATTCGTCCTCCTCAGTGCATCCTATTACATAATGATTCCTATCTGGTGACACAGAATCTTAAATCCCTTCTGTGATAATGCGGTAGGTTATATCAATGTTAACATTATCATTTTGTTTTGAGAAAAAACAAGTTACTCCACATTATTTAAAAAAAAACAACCCAAAACCAAACCAACCACCTAGCCTCTTTTTTTTTTTGTTATTTATTGATGGACACATATTTAGCATGAAATATTTTATGGTGGCTGTCCAAATTTGGGTATGCGGGACTTACAGAACATTTACTTTTACACCTAGACCATAAAAGTTGTTTTCCCTATCTTCACTCAAACTTAAGTACAGGCAAGAAGTATAAAAATTACCTGTCACATTATTCACAGGCTAGACCAAGCTAGTGTAATACCATGGACCACTAAGCTAATTTAGAAGAAAAATGAGAAGAGGTTTCTTTATAAAAGCATTTGTATGTAATATATGTAGAAGAGTTTAGAATTTTGACAGTTTGAGATTGTACCCTCTTTAGAGAGAATGCATAATGATTTTTATTTCTGTTGAAATATGCATAACTTTTTGAAGGTAACTTTCAACTTTCATTAGAGCCCTTAAAAGTGATTTTCACCCACATTGGTGTAATCCACAGGCCACAAATCATAACTCTTCAGTGAATGTGGCTTCTCAGTTGTTTTTAGCATCTGCCTCCACTTCCTCCCTTCCCCCTCTCCTGCCCTCTTTTCTTCCTTTTTCATCACTCTTTGGGGAAACTTACTGCAGTTTCTTGATTTCAGTATTTACATGCTTAGACTGACACATCATGCACTTCTCTCAAAAGAAATCAAAAGCTTTCCAAGTTTTCTTTGTTATGAGAAGAGAAACAGAGGAGCAAGCTGTCCTTGATGGAGAGAACCCAGGGTCTAGTTTACTGAAAAATAACTCCTGTTGTGTGCTGCTTTTATCTCTTTCATGTGCTCATGTTAGTGTAGATGGAGCGCTGAGGCAGTATGGAGTGCTCTTCAGTGCATCTGGCTTCTGTCTTTTTAAAAGCGAATGGGAAACTGGTGTTTATACCAATTTCTGTCTGTGTGGGATCAGTGCGGGATGTCTGTAAATTGTGAGGTTCTGGTGTCAGTGATCGGGAGCCCCATTTTAATCCTGTGTTCTGGGGACCTTCAGCTGCTCTTTCATTTCTTGGGACTTTTTTTTGTCAAGGTAAAGTTTTGACCAGAGGATATAAATTCATAGAAATCGGGGTGCCATGGGGAGGTGTTGGGTGTTGTCCGTGTGTAAAGGGTCAGGACTTTATCCAGTCAGCCAGACTGGCCACGCTGGGACCTTAGCATGAACGTCTTTGTCCCCCTGATGACTGGGAGATTCTGCTCCCTGTCATTATTGATTCACTGATGTACTGAGCTGGTTCCAGTTATGACCTTGACATGATGCTTATGTTATTTAATTGTAGTTTAGTGAAAATGTCTAAGTAATTAGCCTCTGTGAGAAGTTTAATTTACTTTAAGTGGAACTTGTAGGAAGCATTTGGAGGGTTTTTTTGTTTTCACATTTGCAACTGCCTTACCAATCATCGCAGCATAGGTAATTCAATACTATAGCTGGTGGCCACTGGCTCTATTACCTCAGGAATAGCTATGTCTATTACCATTATAACCTCCAGCATGCCATTTCTTAGATTTCACAATACGAGCAATGAAAATGAAGTTAGTTTTTGCCTACCAGTGAGCTGTTACCATTTCTCTGGCTGACAGAATTTATTAAAAGCTACTGTTTGTTTGAAAGAACAGTTCTCTCTCTGTATCTCTGGCACAGAAAGGACTGTATATGTCAACAAAGATGAAAACAGCCAGTAAACAATTTGCAAGCTCCAGAAGGACAGATGATCCCCAGTGACAGACACAACCTCTGTCTTCGTGCTACAACGTCTGAGCTGCAACTTATCTGGGATTGTCACTTGTATTGTAAGGTGAAGCGGCTGGATGTGTTGTGAACAAACTCTGATAACTGTCCCCATGCACTTCTGACCAATGCTCTCTTACAAAGTTCTTGTCAAGGAGTATTTAGATAGATAATATGTACATAGAAAAACAGATACTTTATTTTTAGATGGAGATATATGTATATAACATATATATTAAAAAAGTCAAGGTGGCATTATAGGAGGCAGCAAAGTCTGTGGTGTCAGCAAATTCTGGTTAAAGTGAGAAAGTCAACTCCACAGACACAGCCTTGTACCTGTGTGCGTGTATCTAAAGCAAACTTGAGTTGTCTCAACTGTGGTACCCTTTACTGAGAGCCAGTTTTGTATTACTGATGTAATTCACTGGTCAAAGAGTTACAGTGCTTAAAGTCAATCAGTTTTTAATGTTCTGAAGTTCCAGATCTCTACATTCCTAATGCAGTTATCTCGGCATTTGGCATCACATCATTACTCTCACTGTTACTCCATATCCAGATACTTCCAGTATGTCCTCCAGTCCCTTTCCAGACAGGAAAGTCTTAGTTACTGTCTTGAGATTTCTGACTGACTACTTGGCTGATCTACAGCTGACCAGGCTCTTGTGGTAAATTTTCTGCTGTTTTTCTTCTGTTGTTATTTGTGTCCTCCTGAATTAAGTGTCACTCAGTACCAATTAATTTTTCAGATCCAAGTATATTTATCAAGACAGTCAATTAGAAGCATCATGACATCATTTTTGCTGAAGGATCAGAGTAGAACATATATGATGACATGATGTACTTACTTCAGCCTTAGCTGCTCAAAACACAACTTCCAAGCCTGTGGCACTTGTGTGAATGTCCTTAGAAGAGAATTAGTGCCAATTGTTTGAGCCTGATATTCCAGGGAGACTCTTACCCTAAACAGAAGTCATAGACTAACAGGGAGTTTGCATAACATCAATGCGTTGCTGTGATGGTCTGCAGTTTGGTAGCTTTTCCATCTAAAAATATAGCTCTGTATGGCTCCCCTCCTTCCCTGTTTTACTCCTTCTCCCCTTTCTCGCTGGTATATGTTACATTTTTTAAGGAAATACACAGCTGGTAGCTGCCCATGGGGAGTTACAGGAGATGTTTCATGCATGTATGAAAAAATGAAAGTGCTAGTGTGCTGAGAATACCAGAAACTCTTTGCAAAAGAGCAAATGTATATCAGCCTCAGAATGGCAGGTTGCTTGGAAACCCAGGATTTCCTTTTTCTAATCTGTCTCTGAAGAGTTTGCTGCTGTTGCATTTGCTGCTGAGAGATTTTATGAACTCTGTAGTAGAACTTTATGGTCAACAAGGTGTAGCAATGGGAGTTAGATGTGTCAAGGTGAAGAGAGAGGTTTTGTTGTTGTTCATGGACAAGTGATGAACTGCCAGTGTATAACCAAATGTAGTTCCAACAGTCCCCAGTAGATTGTCTTGGAACTACTTGTGAAGGTAGGGCCAAACCACAGCTGCCTTTCTCACTCATGGGCTGTACTGTCTATGTAATACCTGTGCTTTTTTTATTCATACTGTATTTCTTCTGGCCAACATGTTTTCTCTTTTCTGTCCATCTTTAGCATAAATTAGTGCTTTTTAATTTCTCGATATATTCAGGGGTTACTCAGTGTAGTACTCACCAGTACTACGTTAATACATTAGTCCATCTGTTCGCTTGGACGTGTAGTTCGTTGAATTTGGTGGTAAAATCATCCTGAAATTGTTAAGGTTAATGACTCAGTGTTTTACAAGACAAGACACATTTGATGTTGAATTGATTGCTTGAGTTGTTTTATTGAATAATATGAATATTTAACTATTTAATTTCGTGGAAGAGCATCTTTGTTATTCCATTTTTGTTAGTGAAACAGATGACGTCCTCATCAGTTGGATACGTTACTTTACTCAAAAAAACCCATGTGTTTGTTCTCAGAAATCCTAGTGCTTTGATGTCCCAAACATTCCACGGTGCATCCAGGAGGGGAAAATTCTTTTTGTAAAGCTGCCGTACGGTGACAAAAATGCACAGCTCCTTTAGCATTCCCACTGCATGAATACATGTTGCTGCTGTAACTCTCTCTTCGCGTATTCTCTCCTAGGCTCTTCATTTTTGTGAAGTTGACTGAGGGCTGTTGAGAAATCAATCAAAGACAGACAACCTGGAAGTTAACAGGGTCAATGGGATATGGGAAAACATGCGAAAAATTTGCTTAGACACCCATTATTGCTTCTGTTTGCTAGCCAGCTGAAGCATCTCGTTACTGAAAACATGTATTATCTAAGGATAGAAGGCACTGAATTATCTGTCCTCTCTGGAGAAGTAAATGGTATGTTATGTTCAAGATAACATTTTACCATTGTGGCTCTGAGTGGCTAAATACAACAGACCCAACTAAAAATCTGCTGGCAGAGTATCTAGAATAAGTATCGAAACTTGGGTTTGTGTCAGCAGATATTAGTAGTGTGGCATTTGGCTTTGTCTTTTAATACTTTGAAAAAAATCAAGATCTCTGGACTATCAAACAGCTGTGATTTGAGTCAAGGATAAATTCCCTCAAAATTTGCAGTGTTTGATGTTTCTGATCATGGCCTTTAAAAGAGCTGTTTAATAAGGCTTTTGATAAATATAAATAAATACTGTTTTTGAAGACATTATTGTTGTTCTTAGCAAAAGCTGATTCTGATTCTTACTGCAAAATGGTGACCCTCCCACCTAAGCAATATCTGTCCAGGGGATAAAATCAGATTTCTTCATTCAGCGTAGTGACTTAAATTGTTTTTTAAAGCACTAAAAAGAAAAACTGGAAATAAGAGGAAATAAAAGCATTGTGCTTCGCAGTATTTGTGATTATGAGAGACAGTGTTGCTGGGATTCCATTGTTAGGCTGATCTTACTGGCACTGCATGCTTTCCGCATAATTTGGATGCTCACAATTGATCATAAAATGTTACAAAATGTTCTTGCATCCTTCACACCACACATCCAAGAGCAGGCGTTCTCTCTTACATGTAGTGAATCTGAACTGAGCCTCCTATTTCTAACTTTCTGAAGCTTTTGGAAGATCCTCTGTGAGGTTCCAGATTCCTGGCTAGGGCTGCTTCCTCTGCTGTAACTGTCGATTCCATCTTCAGTTTAAGAAGCATCAAGGGAAGACCTTAGAGAGGAATAAAGCTATGCAAGAATCCTGATATCTTAAAAGTTGCTTTCTTTGTGCTCTGATCTGTGAATTTATAGCTGTACAGTGATTATTTCAATTCACTTACTAATGCAAGGAAGAAAAAGTTAAATTAAAAGAGATGAGAGAAAAGGGCTTATATTCTTTTCCTGTCTGATGACTGTTGGCTTGAGTTCTTCTGCGTACAATTGAGTTGAGTAATAAAATAAATTACGCAGCAGTGATTCCAGTTCAACCTCTTCTGTTTCCTGTGCAGTCTGCTTGGGCAGGCCTTGCTTATTCTGTCCAGCATCTGGTGACATCCCAGGGTCAGAACATTAAAACAGCAAACAGATTTTGGTTTTTTTCTTTTCTAAAAGTTCTTCAGTAAACTGAAATGGTAAAAATACTGAAGAAAAGCCTCTTATCAGAAACTCCTTCTGGCATGCCCATTTTCACAAAATAGGGTCATTCTGACTTTGAATGAGTTTTTTTGAAACACATTAGGCTGTGGCAAGTGCAAAGCTTTGCTTTTTAAAAATAATTTAACAGCATATATATTTTATGTCTTTAGTTTCATTTAAGTAATAACAAGTGAAAAGCAACTTTTATATCGCTTTATAATTCTTTGTGGATTTTTGGAGGTAATGTTTAATAGGATATCAAAAACATTAGCTAGAAAGGGAAAAGTCAGACTACTAGTCAGATGGAGAGACATGCACTCTCTTCTGCAATGTATTTGTGGCTCTAAGGGCTTCTGTTAGTAAGAAATCCTGTATGCCATACATTAATGCCTGGCATTATTCCATTGATTCAGTTTAACCCACGCGTTAGAGAGCCACGCTTTGGTGTTGGAATGTACTGTGCTAGATAATCCACTTTTTCAGTAAATCTATTTAAAAATCTCCTTCAGTCTGCAGCATCTTCCTAAACTAAAAGTATTCCAGATAGCTGACAATAAGACATATTTTAGTCTGAGACCCCCTTTTCCTTTTTTTTTTTTTTTTTTTTTTTTTATTTTGGACCCCCTTTTTCTTTTTTTTTTTTTTTTTTTTTTGATCTTTCTTCCAGTCAAACCTCTGGTTCAATCTCTTATGCCATGCCAGGGAAAAAAAAAAGAAAATGGAGAAGAGAAGGTCTTTTAGCCTAGCTGAGGTGAAACACCTGTTTTGCAAAGGAATACAATAGTATGTTTGCTGCCAAGACACCATATGCTGATTGCTTGACTCAGGGTAAAATGGAAGAAGGAATTAGTGAGAGCCTGCAGTGCAGATTTCAGAGGTGGTTTTGTTCTTCTCACTGCTCCCTCTTTATCTTTTCTTGTGACAGGGCTTTCTCCTTCATGCGATGACAAATTTTTGGCAATGGTTTTGAATACAGATGCAGACAAGTCCTTGTGCACTTGTAAGCCCCTGGATCTCTGGATAATAGTTTTGGGCACAAGCATAACTTTATAGCACGTGCTCTGCAGGTGAATTCAACCTCCCAGCTAAACTTTATTCCCAGGTTGATTCTGAAAATAAGCACTGACTACTTGCCTTCTGTGTCAGTCACCAGACACTGTGTGTTTGTCTGCGGCCCTCAGGTTCCTGCAATTTTACTTTCCGTGCTATTGTATTACAAAAAGAGTGAAACAAGTTAATAGCTCGTAGAACAGACACGGCATATATATATACATATATATGTATGTGTATATATATGTATATATGTGGACAGGTAACGTGTATATATATGTATATGTGTGGACAGGTAGCAGATTATATTCTCAGTCCTAATGCAGCAGAAGATTTATACCCGTAAATTCTCCTCTACTGGACATTATTCTTTGGTCTGTGTGAAGAAAATAAACAGCTTTCTCTTGGCTTTCATCCTTCTTTTGTGTATTTTCAGACCTTAGCAGTGTTAGATTAGCATGTTTGTAGTGTTTGGCCTACCGGTACAAATTTCAGAAGATTTTTGCTCTCTGTTGTACCTTCCTAAAAGTCTTTTGTGCATTATAGAACTGGTGGCACAAACGTTGTGAAGTACTGAAGGGCGAAGCTGGTGCAAATAGAACCATAGAATGGTTCGGGTTGGAAGAGACTTTAAAGATCATCTAGTTCCAACCCCCAAATATAGGGACAATACAGACAAATACTAATAAGGATGATGTCAAAATGCTTAAAAAACTTTATTTTAAAGACTGTGCTTCCCAGATTGAGCATTATTGCTGAGTGGAGAAACCTCCACTGCATATTACCTTCAAAAAAAACAAAAGCAAGAAAACAAAGAAACAAACACCAAAAAAACCCAACCCCCCAAAAAACCAAACCCAACATTCTGGAGTATTTGTGTATTATTCACCAAGTTAAGGACAAAGAGATGTTTTCTTATAAATGCTGGGGAATACTCAGCAGGCAAGAAAAACCTATTCAGGTATGGAATGAGAACTTATTAAGAAATTATTAGTTAAATAGAGTTTTCTAACTGGTAATATAACTGTTTCTAAAGTAATAGTCAAGAAAACAGGGCTCTCTGTTGTGGATGCAGCATTGTCCTCATAGTGAAGGAAATCGTTGTACCTAGCACAGAACTGCTTCCAGTTATAAGACAGTTTGTGGTAAAATTTTATGTATTTTTTAAAATATTTTTTTATAATGTCACCAAAATAGATCTCTAAAGTAGTATGTCTTGGTATTTACTCTGTTTTACACTAAATCACCAGAAGTGCTGTGGGATTTTATTTATGATTTAAAAAGCATTGGTTAAAATTTGGCGATAAATTGAAGGTGTGGTATAAAACAGTAAATGAGGGATGGCAAATTTAGTACCTTTAGAAGGTGAAGCATTCTGTTCGCTTAATTAGTTGAGGAAGGATAAGTTAGAAAAATAAGTAAATCGGAAGTGAATTTTAGTGCAAGTTTTCATCATAGATAAGCAAGAGTAAGCTAGATTTGGGGGTTTAAGGGTTTTCTTCCTGCATTTTCAATCCCCATTTAATCCATTCATAAATCAATTAATTACTGTCACGAGACCTGAGGGCAGCAGGAAATTGGGTTCAAATTAAAAAGAAAAGGAGGCAATTTGTTTTAAGATTGAAAGTTGAACGTTCAATCGAAGTTTAATCAGAAGTGACCCATTATTTGAAAAGTGGAACGTCAATGTCTTTCTAATTTCACAGACTGCTTCATTAAATGAGTATTGAAAAGCTCAGGTTAACTGATCATTCCAAAAGGAAGATGAGACAAAGGGGATTTTGGAACCCCGTTTGCAAATACAGGTTATGTTTGTTCATTTCTCTTCTGAAGAGCTCGTAGAGAAACCTAATTGTTACACTGGAAATTCAAGGATTATTGGCGAGGTCCTTTCTAAACTGTACAGATTGTGTGATAAAAACTTAGCTTCATACCAGAAGAGCAAACGTCCTTAATCTTTTTGGCTAGCTGTTACAAATGGCAATAAAGAACAAGGAGAAAATTTTCGAAGCCATGACTGGAAGTTGGGCCTCCAAAATTTTAAGGTGTCTCACATTGGTCTGACCTTGATAAAGTTTTTCCATAAATCAGTACCACATGGAGAGCATTCAGCTGCACAAGGTTTAGGACACCCTGCCCACTGTACAAAGTGAAGGACATACTAGTGTCTGACTAGAAATCACAGAATCATAGGGTTAGCAGGGACCTCTGGAGATCATCTACTCCATCCCCCTGCCAGAGCAGGGTCACCCAGAGCAGGTTGCACAGGAACGCGTCCAGGCGGGTTTGGGATGTCTCCAGAGACGGAGACTCCACCAGCTCTCTGGGCAGCCTGTGCCAGGGCTCTGCCACCCTCACAGTAAAGAAGTTCCTCCTCATGTTTAGGTGAGATGAGAAGATGAATCAGATGAGCTGAGATGATGAGATGAATTTTGTTTAGGAAGTGAATGTGGGAGAGTACAAGGGCATCAACTGTGGCTGAAACCCCTACTGTGGGTGAAAAACATAAGGCAGTAATACAGTTGTATTTAGTCCTTGCTGAATTAGCATGTGTTTCTTGTTTTTTTAGTGTGTATTTACTAGAAATTTGCTTAGTATGTTGTTGTTAAAAAATACCCGACACTTACTTGTTATTGTGAGCTTGCTGAAAGAATAAATGATGAGTCTGATTCAGTTTCTCGCTGTTGGAAAGTGTTGCTCTTGCTGTTAAATGCTGAGAGGGACTCTTGAAACATCATCTAGACTCACATCTAGCCCTGGGATAAAGAGTGGCCTTCTGTTACTTGGAAAGTTCATGCAGCTTTCTCTGATGAACGTAGTGCTTCAAAGACAATAAAAGGCAAGAGAAACTGAATATGTTTGCCTTTCTAGTAGTTCTTTATGGAGGTGTTTTTTTATGGAAAAAAAAAAAGAAAAAGGAACAACTGTTCCAAACATTTCCCTTCATAAGTACAGAGGAAGATATTTCAGATGTCAGCAAGTTATTTCAGATAGTAATCTCAGATTAACTGTTTGCAAGTGTTATCTGTCAGTACACACACAGAGAATAATAAATGTTATCTATAAATGTGTACAAATAGATAAAATTGTAGTCATTTGTTTTATTTCACGTGCACTCCATAGGAGAAGCTTTGTTTTGTGGGGTGAAAGCTTAATCATGCAAAATTAGTCAAGCCTGCTTAAAGCAGTGGTTCTGTATGACTCCTTTTCAAGAGCTTGGCAAGAGGGGTCTTGATTCCATTGTGAGCAAAATGACTTGCCACTTGCGATGACAAAATGCATGTTGATTTATTTGCTGATTGTTGCTTGCTTACGTTGTGTTCTTTTAAAAGGCAGCAGTTGAGGCAGTAGGAAGGGCTACCTGGTTACCTTGCCCAGCTGCTGGGGTGTCAACTTGACTGGAAGCCTTTGGAAGGAGGGTTGTTTGCTCACTGGCTTTCAGAGAAGGAAATACTCATCTGGGAGAGTTTTCCAGAGCATAGATGTGGCAAACAAGAGAGCAACTGGGCTGGTATGAGAGTGGGACAGTAATAAAAACAAAAAGACCCCCAAACCTTTCAATACAGAAGGGACTGATGAGATGAGCAGGGAGCATATTCGTAGTCTCACCCCAAGACAGGTAGGAAAAAACCCAGCCTCTTTTTGCTGGGGATCCTGCCGGGGGCTGTGCTGAGATTGTTGCAAAGTGGAAAGTCACTGGAGGGTTGCTGGGCTGAGGAAGAACCTAAACTCCTTGTGCAAAGAAACAACAGGCAAAAGTTATTTACAAAGTGGTTTTTATTTTGTTTTATTTTTTCTTTTTAATAAGGGCTGCTATCCTGGATTTAGTTCTCATAAAACCTAGTTTTGAAGAAAAACAGTTTGTCTTTTCAGGTGTTTGCCTCCAGGAGGATACCAGAACTGATCCACATGGAAGCTGTTCGTGTCAGTCACATGTTCAGTCACACCATTCATTCCTGTAATTGAAACACATTATGTCCTAGTATTTCTTTCCATTTACGTCATGTAAGAGGAGCAAGACCTTCTGCTCCATGAAGGCACCTAAATTAAGAGAATGTATACTTGCAGTGCTTGTATCTCTCGCTATTGAATGCAGGGTGAGTGTAGGACGACTACAATACTAAGCTGTGCTCCTCAGGGGTGTGTCTGGAGTAGGATGGGATAAAAGATGCTTAAGTGTTGTTTCCCTGCTCTGCAGGCATCTCATCCATCAAGTTTTAGATTCCAGAGGAAGAATATTTGTCCAAATGGAGTGATAATCTGATCCTGTGTAGCAAATCGAATTCAGCAATCATTCCCTTCACTGACTCTCAGTAAGGTACTCAAGAATGAATATAAATAATGTAATTCTCTTTAAGTTATTGATTGCAATTATGTGAATGATGAAGAGCATTAGCACCACTGCAGTAAAATGACAGTGTTCCTTAACTTGCCCCAAGTCAAATGACTTGGCTCTGTAAACTGGTGCGCAAACTTAAACCAAAGATGAATAGGTGTTATAAATGAATCTTGAAGTGTGTGTTTTGTCTGTATAATAAATGACTTCCTGCATCTTCTCCCTGAGATCTAAAAATAATTTGAAAAGAAGTTTTCTGAAGGGAAGGACAACTTCATTATTATTCTGATGCTTCTATAACAAATTGTACAACACAGAGACACATCACTGAACATCGAAATTAATATGAGCTGGTGCTAATTATAAATTTTTTTTATTTATTTAAAGAAAGTGGTGGGAGCTTACCACCAGAAATAATATTCTAGAAATTTAAGGCAATACTGATAGAATATTAAACATGGAGGCATTAATTTGTAGAAAAAAAAATAACAAGCAAATTTACCAGCAATGTAAGGTACCTTTTTGAGACAACTTTCACTGAGTCGTCTTGAACACGTCTATGAGACATGTCACACTGGTCAAAGCAGCTTAGTTTAGCTGTGAATGTACTAGCTCAGGAGGGGAATTGAGCATCTTTAGAGGACTATGCTGAAGTTGAGGAGTTTTGAGCAGAGCGTGTTGGCGTATCGCATTGCTGATATGATTATAATGCATCTGTGTCCCACGTGTGTTGGGGAGGAGAGCTCAGTGCTGTGCCCAATTAAGAACTAGTGCTTGGATCCAGATGATGTGCTGCATTGTGGAGTGCAAACAGAATTCTGATGCAGCAGGCGTGTATCAGATACCACCATTGTATCCCCCAGATATTGTTTGTTTCGAGGAAGAGGGAAGGGTTGTTTTCTCTGCTTCTTCATAACTTCTATTTGAATTGAAGTTAACAGCTCTTTTAGCTAAAGTACTATTTTTCTTCAGTCTGTGTATGGCTTAGAACCCAGCATGCGAAAGAGCAAAGCTTAGTCACATAAGAAGAGGTTGTACAAGCCAGAACAAAGCATTTAAATTGTCTCTCTCATTTGCTCACTTCCTGATGTTTAAAACAATAAACCCTACTGAGTGTTTATAGCAAGTGAAAAGGTAGTGGACTGCCAGGCTTACAAATCAATCCTGTTAAAGCTCAGATCACCTTTAATATTTTTTAACCAAAACTTTACTTGGCCCCTGTTTTTTGCAATTTCTGAATGCAGATAACTGTATGGCTGTTGAAGAATGTGTTGGGCATCATCACCAGGTTTGATGGCCCTAGAAAGGGGCTTCACTTCTTGTGAGTGCAGAGTATGAGTCTTTTTTGGAGAATAAGGACAGAAGCTATTGAAGATCAGTGTATATATAAAGAGGGGGAAACTGAGGAAATATTAGTGTACGAGACACGGGAAGCTGGTATTTGAAAATGGCATGCTTCCAGAATACGGTCAGTATTGCCTCACAGTCTGGGAAATAATCTAAACCAGAAAAATTATTCATCTTAAATATGGTACCATGGGCTTCTGTGATTTTTATTTGGAATGCAATCTGAAAAGGCTCTAGACGCTTTTCAAAATTATTTTCACAGAGATGTAATTGTAGTATAACCTTACGAGGATTTAGGCATTTCTGAGCCAGGGATATTGTCAGCTTCTTATTCCAGCTAGTACGATTTTATACGTGAATTCATAGAACATCAAAATTGCACTCGGAATTAGGGTACTGTCTTTATTGGGTCCTATGTAAAGCTCCAGAACTAGCATACGTAAAATGTTATGAGTCTGGCAAAATATATTTATTTCGTGAGTCACACTCCACTGCTTAACCTTTCTTAATGGATGCATTTTCTTAGATTCTTATTGCTGTCCCTCTCCAGAAAAAAAAACAACACCGTGGCATTAAGAGACTCATGCAAAATGTTAGTTCCAGGACTAGTCTAACTTAATCTGAATCTGGATGCTTCCCTAGAGGTTCTGCCAGAGCTGTCAAACAAAGAAGACAAGTTTTCCAGCGCTTAGATGCAGAGACATGCTGCAAGGAAGTATGTTAATGAGCAGCCTGGAGTCCCTCCGCAGTCCCCAGTTGATCCCTTTGGTAAACCTGTCTGTGATTCTGTGCGGCACACAGGGCATCGGGCACTGAATACAACAGAGGACCTTAGGATATTCTAGCTAAACACAATGATATATTTAGGTACTGGCATGTAAAATTAAAGTAAACGCCCAGAATAAGATTCACAAAGAAGGAAGGATTCAGGCCTTCCAAAAGGAGATAGAAAATATTATGATGCTGAACTTCGTTGCCTAGAGGCAGAGAGCTTGAGGTGAACTTTTGTTCCTTTTCAGGACATAGGTAAATGCAGTGGATACATCTCTGGTTATTTGTGCATCAGAGTTCACTTTGAAAAGAATGTTGAAAAGAACTGCTCACAGCTTGTACAGTTTAGAATGGCATGATGCTCATGCGGTGTCGCACCCTCCTGCTGCTCTCTGAAATAACTTTGGCCATGGCTTCTCTGCTTTTGTACTGAACTCATTGGTGGTGGGAATGGTGAGCGTGTTCAAAGTGTGCTTACCAAACTGAGCGTGTCAGTCTGTCAAGGGGCACCTCTACACCTATTTTTATACCACGTGGGGATTCGTTGGGCATTAGACTCGTAGCTTATTGAGAGGGGCAGTTCAGGTCATGCCTAAAGAATCTAGAGACACTCCACAAAAACAGTGACAATTATGTGTCTCAGGAGTTACAGGGATGTAGTGAAAGATTCTTCTTTTCTGGTTAGTTTCCTGGTTATTATACCAGATTCAGGAACACCAGTTTAAAATAATTCCCGTTTTAGGCATCTGTGCGCCTTTGAGGCTTGGGGTTTTGGTTTATATTGTTTTGTTCTTTTCAGTCCACAACTGAGTATCAGTTTGTTGTTTCCTTGTGACAGCAAATCTGCAACCTCACTTCTTGCTTTGTTACAGTACAGAGAAGAGGCGAACATCTTGTACAAATAATAAATAAAGATAGCCTGGTGTTAAAAAGAGGGGTCAGCCTAGAGATTGTAATTCTAGGGAACTGACCAAGACCCCGTATTATGTAGATGGTATTACTGTATACAGAAGTAGGATGGTTGCAGAAGATAAACTGCTATTCTTTGATTATGGTGTTTACATTTCTTCTGAAGACTAAATCATGATGTACTTAATAAAATGTCTGATTGCTGCTTAGCTTGAAAGGAAATCTGTGTGGATATTTTTTCTCCCTCTAGGCAAAAATTTTAGCTGCTTTAGGAAGCATAATTACAAAGACAACTGCCATTTCAGAAATAAAGTCATAAGACTTAGGGGGTTTTGACTCTTTCAGGGACTTGGAATCAGTTAATTAGATCAGTGAAATAAGTTTAATAATTGGCAAGACTTAAGAACAATTTGAAGGGTTTTTCAACCTCTGAACAAGATCCAATAAACATTTGAAGGATGAAAATCGATGTGGAATCCTAAAAGGCTTTTTATTTCTTTCTCACAGAATTCTAGCTTTCTCTACGAAGCTCTTTTTCCTGTACAAACAAAAACTGAAGAGCTGGATCCCTCCTTCAGCCTACACGAGACCATTGCAAAGGTAACAGAAATGGAGATCTCATTTATACACGCTTTCCTTTACATGGCCAAATTTGAATTTGTTAATAATTTTGAAAGATCAACTATTTTTTCCTGTGAATACTTTGAATAGAGTTAAAAGTTGATGAGGTTTTTTTATTGAGATTCACCATCGGAATATTCTTTACTGTCATGTTGGTCAACTTGTGTGATCAAAGTACTTTTGTGTACGAATGGTTCAATTTATGCGATTCAGTTATATTTTGCATGGTTCACCCTAAACTTACTGGCATGAGTGCAGGGCATTGAGCCCCACTAGATGGCAGGAAGTAGCAAGTTCATTGCTGTCGATTTTGTCAGTGATGAGGGCTCTCTGAGGGCACCTTCACGTTCACAGATACTTGGGTTTATGGGCTGTCACAGTGACACTCGCATGGGAGGAAGGGGTGGCCGTCCCTGATTCTGGAGAGTACTGTACAGAGGGGATGCTCCCAAAGTTAATGTGTTCTGACTCCCCTCTTGTCACTCCAATGTAATACTCCCTCCATGTTTTTTATTAATACAATCAAAATTACTCCTTGCTCTAAAGTGCTTTATCTTCACTCTGTCCACTCAGCAAGACCTGTTTCTACAGAGAGACATGGCTGTAAATGAGTCCAACTTAACAGGTTCGTACATTTCTTGTAATTGGATGTCTTATAAACCAGAGCTATGTAGACCTCACAAACAGATTTCTTTGTTTAATTGGAGCTATGTCTTTTGGAAAAGCAGCTGCTGTTGAAACATTTCTTTTGGCAACAACAAAAATAAATTCACAAAGATCAGCGATGTGCAGATTTAGTGTGTAGACGGATCAGCATCTTTGGCAAAATAGACAGCGACTGATCTTGGGGTTTTTAAGGGGGTATTTTGTTTGCTTCCATGCTTGGCTTCTGTTTTTTAAAAAAGAAGCACATATTTCTAGATATGGTTTTGAAGCTTGGCAGAGTCTGACAGTTAAGGAATAATCACAAGGCAAGAGTCTTCTCCGAAGCCCCTTGAATAGGATTGGTGGGTTTTAAGCCATCCTTGATGCCAAAGTGAGTGAAAAGATTCACCAGATTTCTTCCCAAGGGCTGAGGGAAGTAGATTATTATGTGATTATTTACTGCATAATTAATTTATGATTTACTAATTAGTGTGTGATGGGACATGTGTAATCTGAATAATCTCTATTTTAGTAATGTTGACTAACAGAAAAATATTTACTAGATAGTTGACTTCAAGCCTTTTGATCCTCTTTAAATCATTACAAATTATTTTAAGAAGGTTCATTGAGCATTACAATTTTCTTTGATAGAGCTTGATGAAGATTGCACTGGGATATGACTATATTTCCATTTTGCTTTTCAGACCATGGCCTAGGATGCATTTATAAAGATGAATAGTATATGCAGCAGTAGTTGTCATCTTTATCTTATCTTAATTGATCTTAAAGTAGATTCTGAATAGCTTGAAAAAAAAAATTTCTGAATTTCATCTATTATTTACTGGTTTTTATAGTTAGATAATGGTAGTGTTACCTCCTGGTTCCCTTTACTCCCCCACTTCAAACTAAATAACTAAGCCAGACATTGTCTTTCCTTTCTCCTGCAAGGTGGATTTTTGGTTGCCCTTCCTTTATCCTAGTGGTTGTCACCCATTCTAATTTGAAAGCGTTTTCATTGGGTGAATGTCCGAAATGTGTGCAGTGTTTTATCTAAGGCCTTATGTTGCTTTGTGTGGTAACGTTTATCCAGCTTTGTACGTGAGATGACGTCATAGAACCTTTTTCTTGGTGAAACCTTCTTTCAGCCCTACTTTTGATTCTGGTGGCTGCATGTTAGTGCAGACAAGCTGCTGCATATGTAGTCGGAATTCTAAAGTGTCCTCTTATTTTACAAATTTGCTTTTTTAATCTGACACTGGTTTTCATGCTTTGGGCAACCTGGAAGGTTACTGGGACTTTGAGGGTGGAGGTTTTTCTTGTCTTCATTATCAAAACTCTAAAGGTGTCCTCTCTATACAGCACGCATTATCGATTCTTAATGTCAGCCCTTTAAGGAGGAAAAAGCTTAATGAAGTTTTATTTCTTTGACAAGACAAATAGCAGTTTAGCCTAGATGAAAACGTCTATAATTACTAAAAGAAAGGAAATTCAAGTCACATGGAGGTACAGATTGTTTAAGCAATGCCTATTCTAAACCATTGCACTGTTTATCAGTTATCCATGTGTATGACTGCTTGCAGAGTTCTACATGTTATACTGTGCACATGATACATGATGCTTGCTGCTTCGGCAATTTTTTGGTGCTAGTATAAAGTGGACCATTTAAATTTTTTTTTTTGCCTTTATCAGTTACTGTATTTGCCTGATGATCGTCTTTGAGCTAGTATAGTTCAAAATAAATGTGTTTTTATTTGAGTGAAAGAGGGAAGTGGGTAAAAATACAGAAATGTCCAGAACTGGACACAGTACTCCAGGTGGGGTCTCATGAGAGCGGAGTAGAGAGGGAGAATCACCTCCCTTGACCTTATGGCCATGCTTCTCTTGATGCAGCCCAGGATACGATTGGCTTTCTGGGCTGCAAGTGCACAGTCACGGCTCATGTTGAGCCTCTCGTCCACCAGCCCCCCGTAGTCCTTTTCTTCAGGGCTGCTCTCAAGCCAGTCACNTAAACGCCAGTCCCGGGCCAGCCTGTATCGGTGCTTGGGATTGCCCTGACCCAGATGGAGGACCTTGCATTTGTTCTTGTTGAACTTCATGAGGTTGGCATGGGCCCACCTCTCCAGCCTGTCCAGGTCCCTCTGGATGGCCTCCCTTCTCTCCAGGGTGTCAGCTGCCCCACATGGTTTGGTGTCATTAGCAAACTTGCTGAGGGTTCACTCTATGACACTGTCCATGTCGCTGACAAAAATGTTAAACAAGGCTGGTCCCAGTACTGATCCTTGAGGGACTCCACTTCTCACTGGTCTCCACTTGGAAATGGACCCAGTGACAGCCACTCTTTGGGTGCGGCCGTCAAGCCAGTTTTTTATCCCCTGAATTGTCCATCCATCAAACCCATATTTTTTCAGCTTGGAGACCAGGATGTCGTGTGGGACAGTGTCAAAGGCTTTGTCACGTATCAATTTTTCCATGATATTAAATTACAGAAGTTCAAATTGTAGGATATTCAAGTTGAGGAAAGACTTGTGAGGTTTTGGAGTTACTAATCTTGGAAAATAAATCCAAAATATTGTAGATATTTAGTTGACAGCTTATTGTTAAGCAGCACTCTGCCATATCTGAACTAAAGATTTTGTGATCTTGAGAGACCTGGTACCAGCTAAGGCCTAGACCCAGGAAATAATGCGCTGTATTCATATGTTAATGTAATGATTGCTAATTTGACTACAGTATCCATGTTCAATAATTTTTGTTTACATAATTATTGCTTCCATTAATAATCCTTTTATTTTGTTTCCTTTGGAAAATCTTAATGGAGAAATAAAAATCTGCCTAAAAAGGCAAAAAATTGATAAGTTTCATAGCACTGAAAAAATCCATTTTCCATATGTAGAAGCATGTATTTTAGAGCTGCTTATGTGAGAGACATTGTGTTTAAAATTACAGTCTCAGTTCCTTTAGCAACCAGCTGAGATCTGACCGGTTTGATCCACATCTATTGGAACATGCACAGTAATTGGTATTTTCGAGAGACAGTTGGTATGTATTTCTTGAAGCTGTACTTTATCATATCAAATCGAGGTTTGGAAACAGAAAATGTTGAATTCAATGCAAGGCAGCATACTGGTGCTGGATGGTGATTATTGTAAAAGGAATACTGACTTTACTAAAATGAGATTTATTCATTCAGATCTGTCAGTGAAGATGTTTCAGTGTTGAGATATCTGGAGAAAGAAAAGAAATATCTGAAAAAAGCAATTGTTACAAAGTAATACCTGTTACCAAATTTCTTTTGTATTGATGGTTTTATAGTGAAAGAGGGTTTGACCTGGTTTGGGTCTTTTGTGTATATTCAAGAGTATTAGATATGGACAAACCAATTTATCCAAGCTGATTGATATCAGAAGTAGTTTATGTTCCTCCTTGATTGATATGTAGCCTCCAGAGTAGGAATATCCTCACTGGATAAGAACATAACTCCATTTGGTACAAAAGTGTACCAGTGGTAGTAACAAGTAGTAGATTATTGGGGAATAAATGCATAAAATCAGGGAATCGTAGCACGATACTTCCTCTGGTATGCTTTCCCACTTAGCGTCACTTGGCAGTGCAGTATTCCTTAGGCTTCTAACCACACCTCTACACACCAATTTCCAGTGCTGTTACATCTATGCCCTTTTTAAGTTTATTTGCATTCTGACTTCCATAACATCCCATAGCAATGTTTCCCACAATTTAATTCCCTCCCCGCCCTGCCTTACTTTAAACTTGCTGCTTGTTTATCTCAACTAGGTTTTTATGTCTTTGTATGAGAAATAATAAACAAACGTGCTCTGTTTACTTTTTGATGCCAGTTACTTTCCTTTCTAAACTGTGTTGTGTCTGAGTGTAGTAACCAGCCTGAGCTGTCCTCAAAGGTAAGTCATTCCTGCCTAATAATATGTTACCCCTGTATTTCTGTGGTTCTATGGCATCTCTTTTGCTTTAAGGTCATTAGAACTATGTACCATATTCAACATGTTGGATCACTGTGGATGTATAGACTCGCCATGATATTTTCTTCTCTAGTCCTTCCTCAATAATCCTCAACATTCTATTCATCTTTTAGGACTGCTGTTATCTATTAACTATCCATGATGACTTGAATATTTCTTTCTTCAGTGATACGAGCTAATACATGCATCCTGTGTACTCATAGTTTGTTTTCTCCTGTGTGCATCCCTTCATATTTTCCAACAATGACCCTGCCACTTTTTAGCCCAGTGCTCAAATATAGTGGGATGCAGGTCAGGAAGGTCACAAAGAATGAGTATTTTTCATTCTTGGTAGCAGCGATATGCTTAGTGTTCAATTGGATGAAACTCATTTGCCACTGAACATCAGGGTGAGCTTTGCTTGTGTGGCCACTGAACCTGGTAGAAAAGCTTACGCTGATTTTGGTGGGAAATTATTTGAGGCTCTTCATCTCTCTGAGGGAAATAGGGCTTTAAAGAATTTTTTTCTTCATGAATGGCTTGAATACTAGTAACGATGGAAAAATTTCAACATAAATTTTTATGTGAGGTTGAATGTAAGAATAAATAATCAGCTAATAGTGGCTTGTGCTCTCTGAAGACAGTAGTTACCTTAATTTCATCAACACTTTGAAAAGGAGGAGATTGCTGAATGTGGCAGGTAAAATGAATGGGAAAGATGCAGCTGTTCAGGAGGTAGATCTGTAATCTGAATTCTGTAATTTGTCAGAATACTTCTCAGATCAATTTATCTTAGATCTTGCCACTTTAAAGTTGGATTTAGGGTACATTGCTGCAAGGCTCAGGCTGATCTGAAAGATTCAGAGAAGAAAGAGAAATATGTAGGCTTCCTAGTGGTGAAGAACTAAGACATTCATTACAGCAGCGTGTTGCAGTACAAAATTTAGTGGTATCTTACGTGAGATTTGCAGACCTTGTAATTTCAAGTGTGTTTTATAGTACATGTATCAAGTATTAAAATGGAGAAAAGTGTGCCTATGTGGCAGACAGTGGGTTTTCCCACCGGACCCGAAGTCGTCAGGTGAAACTCCATTCTTATCAAACGCGTACTCAGAAAAGTGGGTGCTATTGTTCAGCAAGTTTCATCAGTGTTATTACATTGTGTTAACTAGTCAATTTGAGTTATTAACAAGTTTGAAAATACTTCTGTGTTATGAGGTATGCTCACTAGAGTGGCCTAATAAGACTCAGATTATGCAGTTCTAAAAGCTTTAATGGCAGTCCCCCAACAGGGAGCGCCGCAGAAGCCGCTTACCCAGTACCAGCCATGGAATAATAATAATCTTTTATTGATTTTTACTTTGGCAGGCACCAAAGTGTTGAAAGGTATGCCAGAAGTGACATAATTGGTTTTATGATGAGTTACGGGTGCTGACAGATAGCTCTTGAGAAAATTATTAGTGATCCTGATTATTCTACACTTCAATTATGGAGCTGCATAAAATAGAACGAACTACCATAATGCAATTAACTTCTAAACATTAAATAAAACAGTAATAAGGAGGAATGTTTCCATTTCCAGGGGAAATAAGATTTTTTTTGTGTATCATACTGCCGTATTTCCATTTTTTTAAAATATAAACACTTCCAAGAAGAAGACAGGCAGATCTTTTCTTGAAGCAAATGGAATGAAAAGTGCTGGACTGCAGGACTGTTGGTAAATGAAATTCACATTTGGACCATGGATAAGATACAGCACAGGAATGTTGATTTGAGGAGTTCTTTCACAGGATAATACTGTTCTGTTCCTTTGAAGCATGGGAGAGATACATATAGATTCCCATTTACCCATTGTCTAGTCCCGTTAATTCTCTAATACATGAATAGAGAATACCCATGCATCTGGGCAATGCAGTGATATCCATAACTTTGGTAGTTCCTTTCTCTGTAATCTCCCTAAAAATCAAAATCAGTGGTTTGTCACATGCTACCTCTGCTAAATATTTTCATCTTCCTGAGTGGTATCTGCGAGTGAGTTCTTTTTGATATGCTTCTGTACTGCAAAAGCTAAAAGTAGCTATATACATATGTATAACTGATATATGAGATTGCCATAATTATTGAAATATTAAAATTATGAAACATAAGATAATACAACATATCTAAATTAACACAAAGGTGGCAAATCCTTTGAATTCCAAAGACTGAGAGTGCAGATTTTGAATCAGTAGAATAATACTGTGAAGAACGGTATTAATGCTGTTTCCTGACAGAGTTCAAAATCAAAACAAAATCTCATTGTAGTCAACCAGCTTGAAATTTCTTTGCGTTTCATTGAAGCATCTGTTGTAGTTTTGGCAGGGATGTAGTCCCTGTAATATCAAACGGAAGCGCTTTCACAAACCATTTATGTTGCAAAGTTTTACCAGAAACATTTCTGCCAGCATATTACTACTGGCATGGTTGTTTCGGCAGAGGACCTGCACATTCAAATGTTGTTCCCACTACAACATGCCCTCTTTGGTATCAGGTTGTTCTTGAAAAAGCCACGTGGCATTGTGCTTGTGCATCCCAGTGGCCTCTGCATCACGGCAGCTGTACATCTGGGTTTCCATTTATGCATCTTCCTTTTTACATTTAAAAATTTGCTTTGGGTGGAACTAGAGGGTTTGGCAGAATTGTTTAAGATTTCCAAAGAGCAGACAGACTATTGCTTCAGGCAGATTTACAGCACTTAAAGTGCTCGTGTGGCATGTGTAGAGCAAGTCTGAACTATTGGGAAAGCAGAAGTCTGATGCGCACAAGTATATTGCATATCCAAGCTGAGCCGAGAAACCCCCTTATACCCTTGGAAGCCCAGGCAGATATACGGCAGCCTTCCTCGTGTCATTGTGTGGTATGCTAACTGCAAACTTTTGCTGTATGCCATGATTTCCATCATCAAAATGTGAGGTGCTGGACTGTCAATTTTCACAGGTAATTTCCCCAGTTAACTTTCTTCAGTGATGTGTATTCCTTTTGATGTAATTTTTTAAATTCCTGTCTTCAATCGCAAATGCCAGATTTTCACATCCTTTCTCAGTCTCTTCATCATCACACTTCCAAAGACATGAGTTCTGCAGACACCAACAGAACTCTCATATCTTTTTAAAGACGAATTATGTTATGATTTTATACTTTCAAAACAAATTATCCAGACCTCTAGCCAACGAACAGGAATATGGACCAAGGGTAGGTGACAGAGACGCTGGATGAAGTTAACGTAACAGAAGCACGGATCTCAGTGTGTGAAGTGAGAACCGAGCTGGGGACCTGATTAATATCTGTATTTGAGACAATCTGCTCTTGGTACTGAATTTTCAGATGTGAATTTGACCTTGTTTTGAAGGTAATGAAGACATTAGAATTGTCTGCCGTATCATTTGGGTGCTCTGACAGACCTAAAAGCACCTGTATGGGGTTTTTTTTTCCTCAGAAATTGCAGGATGACTCGGAGGAGCTCTTGATTTTTCTGTTTGTCCTCCCGCAGCTGGCAGCAATTCCCGGTGTTCCAGCACCTCTCACCTGCCGCGAGGTGATGTAGCAGCGTAGGTGCAGTGTAATGTGCCAATTAGCCAGATTAGCCTCTCCGTAACTTAAATAACTTGCTTTGCTTTACTCATCAGCCTCTCATATACTGGTTCTGAGCACCTTACTGGTATTTATGGCTTAATGGTATTTGAGATGTGCAAAGCAGAACTCTATTGTCTGTGGTGACAGACTGAATTCCCTCAAAACCAAACTTGTCTGAATTTTTCTGCGCAGAAACACAGGCATATTTCACAGAAATGGTTTGATTTAGCGCATATTCTCTTAAGCACACAAGTGAGAGTTTTTATTTTACCTTTACCCTTCTTGCATGAAAGAACATATAATCCAGTTCAAGCAGAGGGTAAATGCAAACCTGCTGAAATCTCCCTTCTGACAATGTGTATTTTATTCTGCACCTTTTGTCAGCAGCAATAAAAACAAGAGGAAATCTGCTGATATAAACTGGCACAGGAACTTTGGGGATGCTGTGTGAATTGTGGTGAACAGAGCAGTAGCAGCATTCAAAGGAAAAAAAAACCCTGGCTTTGGATTTTCTCAGCATTAGATGTGAAAGAGGTCACTTTGCTGCCAAAGACGTGAGGTGTTCTGACAGACAGTCATACTGTGTTTGGCCAGACAGCATATTCTCTATCTGCTCTAGCCTAGTTAGGGTAGAAATGCGTAGAATTTTTCAGTAGTTCTTTATTCCTAAAAGCAAGTAGCCTCAAGGACTCTTACACTTTATACTTGAACTCTGATGGATAAAGACTAGGTAATAAAAATAAGTTGGACTTGCAGAACCCCTGGTAAAAACTTGATGAGCCAGCTGCACTGTCCAACACAACTTCACTTACTTCAGCCAGGTATTAAAAAACACCCCCGTTCCACTACACCCCTGAAATTTTCCATGTCTTTCCTGCTAATAGCTCCTTCAAAATAGAAGTGTTACAGGACAGAACTAATTCCATTTCCTCCTGTGCCATTTATTCGTGAAGTTATGGAAAGATATCAAGACTCAAGTATTACAAGATTGGTTCTGGGATTCTTTTTGAGTGGCTGGAATTTAATGTTTTCAGCTTAGAGAACTCTGACAACTATGAAAATACCCAAATAACCAGGAAACTGTGGCTCCAATAAAGAAGAGAAGGTGAATGAACAAGAAAATGTAGCCATCATCATTAGTCGCAGGGTTTGTGTAGAAACCATTGCCATGGGTTCTGTCTGTACAGTCCTTACTGTTCAACTCTCTGTCTGTCAGGAGAGAATTAATTCTACATTCCTTAAATCTTTGTGATATTGCAGCAAGACTGTATGTTCTTTAAAAAAAGTTAGCATTGGCTTCTGTCGGAATGTTTCTTAACCAGATTGCTATTTAAAACCACACAGTTCCTGAATTCCTCTTTCAGACCTAAATTTTACTCAGTTTCTCTCAAGATTTGTCTGTCA
Source organism: Rhinoptilus africanus (assembly GCA_013400135.1). Classification (NCBI taxonomy): domain Eukaryota; kingdom Metazoa; phylum Chordata; class Aves; order Charadriiformes; family Glareolidae; genus Rhinoptilus; species Rhinoptilus africanus. The sequence goes on from VXBO01014551.1 coordinate 92,415, forward strand.
ACTCTCTGTGAAAAAGGAAAAAAAAAAAATTGCATCTTTTTTCCAGCTAGAGTTGCCATTTCAGTGAAGGGAGCAAATGCATGTCAACTCTGTCTGATCCAGTCAAACACAGGATAAACATGTAAATTCATACAGAATGTATCTTTTTAAATCTTACAATATAAACCCAAGATTGTTGTTGTTTATACATCTTACGGAAGGCATTTTTTACTCCAAATTACAGTGATCTGACTAAGCAAAAGATGATAAGGTAGGAATGAGGAAGCATTGTTTAATCCTCATTTTATGAGAAAATGAAATACCATGTTCAAAAATGGTACTTATAATAACTGAGCAACTATTTCATCTCCTCACCTGAATTCAGCATTAACTTGTAGAATCAGGTGGTTTGTCTGACACTGTAGAGGAAGATGGGGGCGTATTTCAGAGATGAAGCTAGAATTCTGAAGTTGGAATTCAGCACGTGTTTGGGATTTGGTGGAATTTGAACTACTGTCTGTAACCAACTGGGCAGTTTTCTGCTATGTACTGAAGCCACGGGAGTGCCCGTATTGGTGGGACTTACCCAGCTTGGAAAGAAGATGCATTGCTTACAGCGCCTTCTTTTGGTTATGTGGAGATTTGTAATCTGACAGCATCTCTAGCTGGTTATTGAGTGAGCATCGGTGACAGACTCTCAGCAAAGATGGTCATGACAGATGTCTTATTTGAGTGGTTTCTTTCCTGGTGGTTGATGATGATGACTGTAAAGAAGCCACTGCGTATTTATTGCAGAAGTCACATGATTATTTCCCATTTGTCCAATAGTGGTTTTGTAGTGAGTGACAGGAAAATTAATTTTATATGCCTTTCTTTTATTTTGGAAATGTAAGTTTGTTATGAAGGAAATAGAATAGTGAGACATAAGTATGTATTTTTTAAGGAACATCAACACATATGTTTATATTCAACCACTGAAATCCAAGAGCTGAAAAAAACAATCTGAAGCTTCCTACTCTAATAGGTAGGAATATGCCTGGGGTTATTTGAATTTTCCCATTTCCCACTCTTTTATTCTTCACACACTTAGTTACTGGATTTATTGCAGTGTAATTTCATCAGTCCATTCTTTAGCATCATTACTACCATAGGCATTTGTTACTGGTTAACAAATACTTCATCTGCCAAAGTTTCAATCTTTATTCTTAGCAAACATGTACTGACTTTGGTGGCTGTGCAAGGAAGATGTATTTTTCTTTAAACAAGACCCTGGTATTCTAGAGGAATAATTCCTTTGGGTATCCTGTCTGTTGTGTGAGCTCACGGATTAGCTCTTTTCTGTCTTCAGATCTTTTGACAAAGATGTCAGATCAGACAGTCCTTTCCCCAGAGTGTGCCTCTTAAAACACCAAGTTTCTACTACTAATAATATAGTAATGACTCTTTTTTTTCTTTTTTCCTTGTTTTTTCGTTTGACTTAATCCAATTTGCATATGAGTGAATATGAGGTCAAGTCAGTGGAATTTAAGTATCTGCTTAAGTGCTTTTTTAACCAGAGATGGAAATAGCTGCTTAAGTACTATGAATTGAATGAACTGGTTTTGTAAACAACTTGCAGAAATACCTGGGGAAGTGCAGCTGCTAAGATGTATGTTTATTTGTTCATTTTATTTTGTAGGCCATACTTACAACTTCCTTTGGTGTACCATTGTACAATGTATTATTGATGAGTTTTGTCTTTTTCTTTTTTGTTTTGTTCCATGACATAGCTACAAACACACCATAGCTTTACAGATGCTGAAGTTTCCTCCATGAGCTCAGGTCTGAATTCAAAACCAGATTTTCAGTAATTTGGTTTCCCTTAAGGAATTTTAAAATGTCAGATTTTTCCAGGACGCTTAGCCCAATCCACAGTATTCTAAATCTTCTCTTTAAATGTCAACACTATTTTAGAATCAAACTTACAGCTGAACTCTGCTGGAACCATCCTCTTGGTACTGGGCGTTTCTTGGGATCGTGACCATCCAGAGGGGGGAGTATAAGGCCAAAATTAAATGTCTATACAGTGGATAAGAAGAAATGTGTGTCCTGGAAAAATGTTCCTAGGTATGAACCTATTATGCTCTGAATTGTGGGATGCCTGCAGGAACCTAATCGTAATAATTAAGCACAAACTTATGTCGGAATAGAAATACTCTTTTCTTGTACTCTTTTCTTGAGCATTGGGGCCTGAACAAGGGCTATTCACTAGGGTAGTCTTTTTGGACTGTGGAGCTCTAACTGCTGCGAAGCACAGACCCCCTAAGAATTCCCTTTGTTCTACATCAACACTATTTAGTGCAAAAACCTTATACATTGTGGAAGCTAGGACTGCCACTTACACGCTGATCGGTAGGGTACAAATACACACTCCTCTTTTTTCAATGTTCTGTTTCCAAAATCAGTGAAACTCAGATTCTTTGCTGCACCTTCACTGTTAGGGATATGTGATACGTGCATCTAGTACGGCCTGTAGCCTAGACACACTGCAGAATGCTTTTGGGTAATGGAAGTTGCAGATTTGCCTTCTTCAAGCCGTAGAAAGAAAGAAAATGGTCCAAAGGTTATAAAAGCTTGAACATACAACATTTATGGTGTGGAATTTCTATTAAAAAGACTTTTTAAATTTTTGGAAGGTTAGCCCTTAGTTACTGGTCAAGAGGCAAAATAAACAGCCAGAACTTCAGAGCTCAATATGCTGCACCATGAGATTGTCTACTTGCATTTTACAATCCATGTGGCAGTAATAGGAGTGACTGGGCCTGTTTCAAAAGCCCTAATCTTTGATGCTTCTATTGCAAATGTGCTGTGAAAATCTGATTCTAGTGGCGGATCATCTTTATTTGAAATTCTTCTTCTGAACTGTTTTGTAACTCAGGTTGTGTATGAGACACCTGGTGTACTCTCAGTGATAAAAATCTTGAAGAGGTTTTTGTAACATACTCCAGTCTGTGAAACTGTAGTTGGCTCTTGTCCTTTGTTTTCTTTTAATCTGTCCTAAGATGTTGATATGCAGGTGTTTAAATCAGATATAACTGAAAAATTGTGATTACATCTTTTGTAATAGATCTCCGAAAAGGAAGGATAGCAAAATTACCATGAATTAAGTCTTTCTCAAACACAATTGGAAAATGTGAAGAAATTTTGTAAAGTGTAAAAGTTGTGAGACAAAACTAGTGGATACTTATGAGCTAAAAAAGAATATAAGCTAAAGGTATTACGAAATTCCGGGAAGAACATCTTGTTTATTGATCTGTTTTTATTACACGCATGGTCAATAATGATAAAAAAATACTGCCAGTTTGCTGAGACACTCTAGCATTAAAGCAGCTAAGGTTAGACTAATTAACATTTGGCTGAGAATAGGTGATTAGCTTTAAGCTACAATTATAAAATTAGAAGAAGATCCTATATCAGAAACAGGAGACATATTTAAACTGTTTCTTCTTATTTCAATATGTACAAAGGAAGAGATTGTCCTGGGATACTATCAGAGAGTTTGGGTTTATGATGCGTTCGGTCCCTTTGAGATTCAGCAGCGATGAGGAGCAGGGAATGCTTCTGTCTCCCTGTTTCACCTCTCTGAGCCTGAAACCAGGTTCAGCTGTGTTATAAAAGCAGTCAATTCTCTGCCCCAGAAAATAAGTGATAACCACGCTGATAAGAGTTTAGTCTAAGCATGTAGTTTAGGAAAGCAAACCCCACCTTCTTGAGCGCATCCCTACTGAAGAAGGGTGACTGTTTAGTGACTGAATAGGGCTTTCCAGCTGCCAGAGTCACATGGCAGATAAGAGTATTCCCACTTGGATAGCAAGAAGGAGCAGAGGCAAATAAGCTTGGACTTCCACTGATCAGTTTTGCCTTCTGGACTTACGAGTTCAAGTATGATCCTTTCTGTTTCCATTCGAGTCCAACAGAACAGAGTCAGTCAAGCCCCGGTGTTAACAATTGGGTCAGCCCACAGGAGTGACCGCCCATCCACCGGCAGCCCCTTGGGCCAGGGCCTGGGTATAGTCTGTAGCAATCTAACCATAAAGCCAAAGCAATATAAAAGATGTACTTTCCTACAGTGGAAATGATATTTCTATTTTATAAGCAGAGATCATATACTGGCTATGAAGCTATTTTTTATTTTAATACCTTCTTGTAAAACTAATGGCCAGGAGTTTCATAAATTGCAGCCTAATTCCAACCGTGCACGTATAATATTGATTTTCAAAGATACAGCATCTGTATTATCTCTTGAAATAATTTTAGTTCAAAATTTAAAATAAAATGACAAAATGCAGCATCTGGACCTAAAAATGTTTTAGGAATCTAGTAACCAATAAATGCAAAGCAACATTTTAGAAGGGTAGAAAGAAGAATAGCAATTGTTCTCGAGTAATGGAGTAGTATATTCTAGTATGATGCAGCCTTTTCCTCATCTAAAATAATATGATTATATAGAAATAGAGATAAAGTTTTACTGTTAACCTTATTTTGAAGAAATTTGTGTCCTGAACAATACTTCCTTTGAAGAACCATTCACAAAAAAGTAATGTTTTTTTATAGTTACGTGCTACTTCTTGAATCTCAGAGAGTTCTTGTCTGGGATATTCGGTATTTAAAAGATGTGTAGATATAGTGCTGAGGGACATGGTTTAGTGGTAACTTGGCAGTGTTGGGTTAAGGGCTGGACTTGATGATCTTAAAGGTCTCTTCCAACCAAAACTATTCTGTGATTCTATGATTTCTTTTTTTGCTTAGAAGTTTACTTAATCCATTTTAAATTATTACAGATAAGCAATAAAATAATCTGTTTTGCTACCATCAGATGTGAGCCATCAACATTTATGTGCTGACATCTTCAGAAGAATGAATTACTGAAGGGAGAATGTTTACTTTCTAATTTTTAAACGGTCAAATAAATAGCAATACTGTTGCGTCTGACTGATGTGGATGATGTTGAGGCTATTTACTTCAAATTACATTATCCAGGTTTTTTCTGATCAAATTTGATGAACTTTATGATTGTCTTTTGTTAATAACTTACGATACCCTCCTTTCATTCTGATGGGATCAGGAATGTGTGGTTTCTGTTATATGGGTAATGACACTGACAAATATGTAGATGAAAACTGTCACAGTTCATCAATATATATTGTAGTTGAGGAGACTGATTTGATCAAAGGTCATAGCCTGTCCAGCCATTGGTCTCAGACTTGCCTGGATGAGGAGAACAGCATGGCTAATCCATCACAATTCATGAAAGCTCGCTGGAATTTCGGAGCATCCAATAAAAAGAATCAGCTGTGCAATCAAGGTAAGATGAAAATTGACATGTACTAAGGAGATACAAGTCAGCATTGTCAGAAATGAATGCTTGTTTCCAACAGGTAATTAAAGTAAGTATGAAAATAGTTGAGTACAAACTGATTTTAATCCTTCTAGGGTGAATGTGTCATCTCGTTATGTGAAAACACGTTCCCTTTCTGAGGCAGCCTTAGAGATTTCACTTTTTCAAAACTTCTGATGCTTGAATAACTTGGGAAAAAATTGGGCAGTGACCTTCAGGGAAGTAGCCTTCCTTTATTGACTAGTAGCGCAATCTGCTTGTAAGTTTTTCTTAATGACTTAAGTCAGGTTGTTTAATTTTTTTGTAATTAAAACACTTAATTGGCAAAATCGTACTTTTACTGGCTTAATTGAGCTATGTATACACACAAACGCTCTCTCTTCAGAAAATCCAAATACACTGACAGAAAAATAGACATATTACAAAAGATGGTGTGCTCAGTGGTATTTTCTGTATTTTTATATTTTAAGATATTTATAAGATATTTAACACTTTTTTATTATTATTTTTCTTAAATAATGCTCAAATGTGCAATAGCTGAACTTTCTAGCCCAACATACATACGGTTGTAGTATACAAACTGGCAGACTTTTCATCACAAGTTACCAAACTATCCAAGGCACAAAAAAACCCAAACAAAAATTCACTGATTTCATTTCAAATTAGCTTATTGTTGCACTACTTCATGATTCTAGGGTGCTTATTGCTTGTTTTTTTCAAAAAACAGTTTTAGAACACAGAGGTGAAGATTGGGCAATTAAAAAAAAAATGAATTATTTAATCTGTGAGTTTTTTCCTTGATATATTTTGAGGAATCTAAGTAATTTTAAGTAACATCGTTGCATCTGTCCAAGTGCCAGCCTGTGTTAATCATTCAGATTTCACTTTTTCAAACTCCTGATTAGTGCTCTCTGTCAAATAAATGAATATGATGTAAACAGATGAGCCCAGATCTAATTTCCATTATAGTATTAATTCAGAGAACTTCACTGGAGTTCACTCTGGCTTCAACCAGTATAAGAGCCAATGGTCTACATGAAGCGTGCGTAGAAAGAAAAATATTGGTCAGATTTTTAGCTGCTCACAAAGTGTTTGAGCCCGTAAGTGCGGATGCACTCTCAGGTTTTCAGGTGCAAAATGAGAGGCAGCAGCTGCAAATATGATTCATTATATTTCAAAACAAAATATGTAGTTCTGTTCTGCTTTGTGAATATAAGACCTGTCTGGGAATTAAATGATAAACCATATTCTGCATCCCATCAGTGATCATCCAGTCCTATGGCACGCTGACATTGCTGCGCTTGAGAGGGGAATTTAGCCCCGAAGCTTAAAAGGAAGCGGAGGAGCACTCTCTATTTTTAGAGCTAAATACTTATATTTATGCAACTGAAAAACTTGATGAGGCTCAGTGGAATAAATGCTCTGCTACAGAAGTTTTTGGTATCATAAAAAAGCAATATTGATCGAAACAACATAAAAAGAAGTATTTTTTCCTCTTTATTTTCCCTTGAAATATGGAGAACGTTCCCTTCTATGAGCAGAGCTTGTGGCTCAGCATGTTATCACCTTTGATTTTTGGATTTTGTTCTATGATGAGAGGGTTTGGCAAAAGAGTTTAATAGAAAGTCTCCATGTAATATAAGAAATTATCTAAATATAATTAAAGTAAAAATTTATATAAGTACTTAACAAAAGAGATACTTAGAAGCACCTTGGAAGGTACTTAGAAGCACCTTAGAAGTTTTACTGTTACAGATTTTGTTTTTAATATAATTTATTTAACTTATTTTGGAAGAACACTATTGAAATTTTAAATTTCCAGTTCAATTTTTTTTCCCTATTTTTAGAAGCACCTCAGGAAAAGTAAAAAATTCTTAAAATAACAAGAAATGCTTGTTTCCCTCTGCTTTTGATACATCACTTCTGATTTACTACCTCTTCCCTTCCTGTCACCTGTATTCCTTCAAATTCTGAGCTGAGTGTCAAGTTCTTAGCACCTGCTATTGGAATTGGATTTTTGATAGACTTTGAATCTAATGTAGGAATTAAGATCATCAGAAGCATACACGTATTGAATGTAGCTGCCTTTATAGTTTCACAGTTACCCTAAGCCAATCTTAATTGCTACCACCGAAGGCGCAGGATTAAGTTTGATCTGACTGAAGAGTAATCACTTGGGTTTGTTGTTGGTTTTGCTTTGGGGGTTTGTTTGGTTTTCAGCTCTCAGATCTGATTTGCCGTATAAGTTTTGGTGCCTGTGTAAGGCTGACAGTGAGAAGTACACACAGCGAGTAGCACAGAAGCAGCTACTTCAGCAACACCATAATATTTGATACGCTTTGAAATTTGAACTGAAAGAGTGTTGATATTGGCCTGAGGAAGAATAGTTCTTTATGTACACTATTGCAAGTTGATTCTTAGATCTGCTTAAAATACATTAAATTTAAAGAGTCCTTTCCATGTTTGTTGTTGATGTTATTTCAGTAGAATTGTAGAAGCACCGTGGCTAAACTTGGCAAATAACACTTTTCAAAAAAGCAAGGGTGCTTTGTGGCTGGAGTGTGATTTACTCTGACCTGTGAAGGAAGACAAGAGAACCAGATTATGAAGCCTTTTGTGAAACTCATTGTTACATCTGGGCTTCAGGAACTCATTGTAGAAATTCTGATTGGAAATTATAAAACCTAATTAAGAGTTAATGTGTAAGGGCTGTATTTTTAATTTTGATGCTAACAGCTGAGACCCAAAATTGTTATTCAGAAATAAATCTATTCCTTGTACCTCTAAAGTGCACAGGAAAAAAGTCTAAATCAAAACTTTATTTAGGATTTATTGGTAAGGTTTGCATACCTGTTATCATTATTTATTAGTACATCTATTTGGACAATATTTGCAGAAAATCTAAGGGGTATTCATTACTTAACTCTTAAGTAAGTATAGGTTTTTGGTGAAATTCCTAAAAATGTTTTCCCGGTTTAGTGGTGGCAGTATTTATGATGAGTTAATGAAAAGCAAAATCTGAGAAGGCAGATTTGCGTCTCCTAATTTTATTAGGTAATGAGTTTTTTTATTTACCATTAATAAACTTGTTTCCTTATGCAGCTGTGTGTGTTGCTCAGTACCTAAAGAAAAATGAGTTCCTGTGCTCTGTGTTTAAGTGGAGTGGTTTGCTGTTTAGTTACTCAGGCTCTAGTGTTTTTGTTGTGCTATCCATTTTTTGCAAACTGTGTTGCTTACCACAAGGTATGGTTAAATGATCACAGTTTATTTAATTGGGGAAATTATGTAAGGAAATGAAAGACAAATTAATGTCAGTTTTTTAAAAGAAAGCTCTATGGGCTGTAACCAGAAAGACTTTGTTTATGTGGGTGCCTTCTGCTATGCTTTTTCCCTACGACTGTGCACAAGTCTGGGATGGGAGTGACAATGATTTTTAAGCCAGCTTTATGAAATTTCATGATTTATAAACTGGGTGCCCCAGCAGGGCACAGTACATGTTTAGCGATTGGCTTTAAAAATGTGTTTGATCCGAACATCAGCATTAACAAGCTTTTACAAAACAAGAGAGCTAAACTCTTTGTGAGAAACACGCTTCGTGTCTCTACTCTTATCACTAGGTTTTATTTAAAATCACAGCAAAATGAACAGTCGGTTTACCGCCTGATATCTCACATTGCATGAGGTGGCACCACGTTCATTGGAAGCACAGGACACAGTGCTTAAAAGCTCCTTGAAATGGGTGTTCCTCTTCGGCTCGTTGATGTGAGCTGCTGCCTTAAAGAAGGAGCCGTGATCCTGGAGCAGCGCCCTCATCCCTGGTGATCAATACTTTTATTTTGACATAAAGAAAATAATTCCTACAGTCTCAAATATTAACAGTTGCCATTCCTAACAGCTACATTGTGATAAAAAAAAGACAATGTGACAATGGATAAGAAACTGTACAATTATATGAGCACATTAAAACATGTGTGTCTGAGAATCAAAGGCAATGTGCTGGTTAGTTTAGCAGCTATTGCAAATACTGTAAAAACATAGCTACATGAAAGAAAATGAAAACATGGAGTATATATTTACTACATGACCAGAAAAAAGTACAGTAGATTTGAATATAAATGAACATAGCCTGCAGAAGAACCTGAGAAAAATAACCAGAATTTTGGAATTATAACAATTTTCCCACCCAAGTAAGCAAAGGCTTTAAGATTGAATGTCAGGCCTGCTCTCTGGCCAATTCGAATTTGAATACTATTTATCTTTTGTGAAACTGTGATCATGAAGAAAGTGCTTCTCAGCTAAGAAAATAACACATAAAGAGAAATGTTGGAATCATTGACCGAATACCTTACGTAGCACGGTTTGATTTGGGGGTAATTGCAGGGCGAGTTTGGGCCTTTTCATAAATATCATCTTGTCTAAAAGGGATGAAGAAAATGGGGCCACATAAAGATTCTGCTTTAACTGACATGAATGATATTCTGCTGAACTTGTTCCAGACAGTGCAATCCTTTTGATTGACATATCTAAGGGAAAGTTTAAGCTTTTTTCTTCCTTTTTTCTTGAGAATAAACTGAACAAACTTGCAGCTGACAGGAGCCTCACATGAGACCTAACGAGGCAAAGAAAATGAAACATTTCTTTTTATGCTGAAGTACCAAACCCATAATGATATTGCATCAAGATTTAAAAAAAAAAAAAACAAAAACAAACAAAAAACTTGCTTGGGGAACTCCATAGATATTTTGCATAATGTGGAGGACTGAATTCTGAAAGTTGAGGATATGAGTTAATCAAAAAGTATCTCACTCCTCTCTCCTTTTTCCACGCCAATTTGAGAATCTTTCATTTGCATTTCTCTTGCAGGAAAGAAATCTTCTAAAATCTCTCAGGACAGAGAGAAGCAAGTATTTGTCATGGAACTTTTTCTGATTGTTTTCTATGTAACAATTTTTTTCCAGATAAAGTGTGTTACAGATATAAACTCTTGTGTTCTAAATGCTTCATTTTCATCACTGCATTTGAAATAGAGCATTATCCTAAATTAGTTATTTGCTGTTCCAAACAGCACTGCTGTATCAATCAAACCCACGTAAAACTAGCTAAATGTGAAAAAAGTTAAGTAAATTAAATGTTAAAGTAACCAATTAAAAAAAAAAAGAATTTCATTTACTTCAAAACTTTAAAACATCCTTCACTGGAAGGATTTTTATGTTTCAATGTGTTTGTTGGGTTTTTTTTTAAAGCAGATAATTTCTTTTCAAAATTTCCCATTATGCCTTATTATATTTAATTGTCAATGCAACATTGACATAATTGTTAGCTACCTCGTTAAGAATATCACTGTATTTCTTTGAAAGGCTCATGTTCCACTGATTTTTCTGTTGGAAATTGGATCTCTCCTGTTTATGTCTAGAGATGTGAAGGGATGTAACTCTATACAGAAATACTTACTGCATTCTTCTTTACTGTATTAGAAGTAAAAAAGGAACTTGGAAAACTCAGTCATGGCAGGAAAGAAGAGAACGAGAGTATGATAGCATTTATGTCTTCATTCTGAACTTTCCATCTACTTCTAAACATTAATACCAAACCCCATAGAAGGGCATACATCTATGTGGAGTGTATCCAAAACAAGATCATTCATGACCTGCACTACACAAATTACCCGTTAGAGCACCTTCTCATCACCCCTGTGAAAAGTTATGGAATGGGCAACTATGTAAAAATATCATAACTTCCATTTTTGTAGTATGGACCATGGTTTTGTGCATGCTGCCACATCAAATATGACAGTATCACTCCATAACATATTTGATTACAGTCTACCTCAGAGAGCGCTTTTTTTCAAAATAATAATATGTAGTTAACAGATACAATGAATTTTTAATGAAAGAGTTCCATTTAAAATCTTGCTTCTGTTTATCTATCGCATTTTTTAATTAATCTGTATTTTCCAGGGAAGGACAAGGATACTCTAGAGCCATTTGTTTTTCTTTGTGAAACAGAAGTAAACAAAAATAGATCTTAAGATGCTTGGGTAGAGCCTATGTCTGCATTTACAGCAAGTGCTTTTATCTCATCATACTGTTGGAGTTATTATATCATCAGTCTCTCATTGACTAGCTGTCAGAGAAGAAATTCACCATCTTTTATTTAAAAGCAAAACTCTAGCCATATAAGGAACATGTAATTTTTCTCTTCTTCGTGCTTCCTGCTGGGCTCTTCTGTCACTGTGTTCCAGACCACATTGCAGGAAGGTGAAGGACTCTTTAAAAGGTACTCGGCTGACGTGCTTCGTCCCGTACGAGTGTAGTGCTGGGACACCAAGGCCTGACTCAGCAAGAGAAACTGTTTTCTTGCTAGCTGGAGAAAACAGCTCCTAAAATTGTCAGAAGCACCCAAATTCTGACAGGCTTCGAACGGTGGCATTGTATAATAGAAGACAGGAGCTACATGGGCACGTTTTTAAGAACTGAGCTCTAGTTCCAAAATAAAGAGCTATAAATCATGTCCCATTTAATATCCTATGCATTCCGCCTGTCCAGAAACAGGTGATACATTAGTATTAACAATCTACTTTTCATCTTCCATTTATATGCACAATAAATTGCTAGTTAAGTTTTCCTGGTGGACTTTTAAAAGCTGAAAAAATCAATACTTACACATATATAGAAAGTTTTTCAAAAAGCAATCACTTAGAAAGTATTAGAGTGCATAAAGTTATTTCCCAATATGTTCACTAGTAGTGAAGTGATGCGATTTGTGGGCATTGCTCTCTCTGCCTCTGCCTGTCCTAGGTCTCCAGGGGAAAGTGAAGCTGCAGACTAGGAGTGTCTTCTCCCCAGGACTTGGACGTGGTCGTTTTGGTGTGGTTTATGGTGGTGGAGCTGTGCTGACCACTGCATTCTGGTCTTGAGCACGGGCCTAATATATCCCCAAATGTACAGAGCTGAGACACTGAACCTGTGTGAGCTTGTGTACGGTACGTAGGCTATTTTAATAATTCTCTAAAGCAGAAAAGCATATGATGCTTTCTGTATAGTGCAATTTTTTTGCCACAGCTACCCACTGGTTTTGGTTAGCATGCGGTTAGTCAGACTGTAGTTGGCAGCCATTTGAAGATACCAGCCCTCCTGGATGCGCTACTAACACAGAAGTATTGTGAAAATCCATATTCTTTTCATTAATAGCAAATCTGGAAGCTTTGATTATTTTGACTATTATTATTGACTTTTTTATGAAGATTATTGTACGTTTTGCCCATGAGTAAGTTCTGATTTTGATTCTAATGATTCCTATAGTAACTGAGGTGTTTCCAAATTGAATTAGAAACCAAAGCAAGGAGGTGAGGACCTCAGTGAGGAACACAAAAATGGAAACGTGTAGTTATGCTCAGTGCATTCAATTTTCAAACTTTTTTTTCTGCTTGTAGTTCAGGCTATGGAGTTTTACTCTGGTCTGGCATTTGGAGAGGAAAAAAAGAAGTAGGAACGATAACAGGAATTTTGCCATGTTCTTTGACTAAATTGAGAATTCAGTTGTCCTGCTTTGGTGAGATACTTTGTCTAGTAGCCTAGTTCTTGTTGAGGGATAATTTTGCTACACAGTAAGATATGATTTGATAAATGTAGTTGGCATGCGGTTGGGTAGGTATGGGTGTTTTGCTGTTTTTCGGAAGCTGCCAAGAAGCATCTTTTCAGAAGCCCATAGTGCATCTCCATGTTCTGTAATTTTCACTGTGTCATCATATTGAAAGCAGAATGTTTCTATTTGTTGCTTGTGCTGTCTTGGTCTCAGTTACTATTAAGACTTACATGTAAGTTTGAAATAACTATGAGCATAAATGAAATTTAAGACTTGCTTCTGTTCAGTGGAGAATGTATATGTGCTTAGTGTATTTCTTGGAAAAGCTGTGACCTATGCTGCTGAAATATGTTTTGTTTCATTGAAAACCTTAAAGTTTCGTAGATTTCAGCTTGAATTGTTTCACTGATGCAGATCATAGAAATAGAGCTGGTCTTCTGAGAAGACTGTAGGAACAACAAAAAGCACCTCTTTGCCTTAAATTACAGCCTTGTCATGACTGCCCAGTATCTCATTTAAAGCTATTTATATTATCATGCCTCTTATTGTACTTAAGAAAAAGGGATTTTAGTGAAACGTCTCGTAATCGTATGTTTCTCTTCATTATATTACTTGCAAGTTACGTTCCAGACACTCAGACACATAACAGCAATGCAGTTAGTGGTCTCACCTGAATTTTTAAACAGCAGTTTAAAAAGGACATACACATAGAGAAACTTCCTCCAGAATATCTCTAGTATGAGAGATTATTTTAATTTAATTTCTGTGTTAATAGCTTAAGGTGGAAGTTTACTTTTGCGTTTGTTCTTCATTTGGGACATGTCTGTCCATAGTCCTTTTCATGCACCTCATGCATTTCCGTTAGAGGCTGTTGGCAGGGTGGTACCCTGAGGAGCACAGAACTGCTCCGGAACTCGGTGTTTCCTCCATCACAAGGTAGCTCTTCTGGGTCATACAAGGCACAGGAGAAACATGGACACAGTCATGAAAAATTGGGAAGTAAAGAGAAAGAAGTATAGTAATTTGATTTCCAGATTAACACTGGTCATTTTCATGAGAAGGCAAAGAAAACTGAAATTCCAAAGGTCATGGGAGTTGAAGGCAGTACTTTTTAAAAAAATTGCTATTCTCAGCTTGGATGATTCCCTAAATTTTCATAGGAACTATAGAAAGCACGTCCTTGACATTAAGCTAAGTCTTTCTACTAAGTTTTGAGTTTTATTTGAACACATGAAGCAATTCAAGCTGTTTGAAGTAACCACAGTTTACTACTGACAGAAGAAAATATTTTTCCTAGCCTGAATCTTTAATTCATTGGAATCTTTATTAGAAAAAAAATTTAGTGACCTTTTATTCTCTGCAATCATTGCTTGCGCTTTTCCAAGCAACCTGAAATAAACCTAAGCAACTCATTAGTGAAGTCCTGTGTGCCTGAACTTTTCATTTTTGGGGTGTATAATTTGCCTGTATTTTCCACAGAACAGAACAAAGCACTGCGTTGGGAAATCCATACCATGGTAAAATCCTGCAGTCTCCTCTGATGCGTAACTGAGTTTCCTGGACTATTTTTTTACCATGTTTTCCGTAGTTGTAGTGGACTTTCAAGCTTCCAATGACTAGATGGATCTTAAAAATGATTAAACTGTGACTTTGAGAACGAAAAACTAATAACTTTAAAATTACTGTCTGTTCCAATAATCTTAGTTTTCACAGTGTCTCAAAAGGCAGCAGAACGAGAAATCCTGCTTTTAGAGGTCACGTAGGAAATACTTGAGTCACAATGTTTTAACAGAAACATCTTTAATGTTACAAAAGAAGCTCTTGTTTGCTTTCTCTTGTTTTGGCTGGTTTAGTCCACTGAGACTGAGCTGTGTTGGGGTTTTTTGCAAGGCTTAGTGGTTCTAATTCAAAGAAAATAATGAAGAAGAAATGCAAAACACATCCTTTACGCTGCTTAGCAGCAACAGTAGTATGTTTATATTGTTTATAGAATGTATTGAACTGCCTAATCCAAAGCTCATTGTAACCGAATGCAGATTGGTAGCAATCGTATATAATTAGGCTTTGCCAACTTTTTAAAAAAATTTTTAACCCCCCTGTAAGGTACATAAGATCCCTGTTCCAGAGAAGCAGGGTGTGAGTGAAGGGATGACAGTAGCAGAGTAAGAGCTAAGGTTGCCTGGTGTCCACTCACGTCTTTGAGCCAGTAGTTGCTTTTGAAAGATTTTTCCAAAGCTCAAGTTCCATTTTCAGAAGTGACTGGTGGAACTGGCAGATAAGCGGTGTGGGATCTTGCTGACTCCATCCCTTTCAGTTAACAGCTTTTTTTAGTGCCTGTCATCTAACCTGGGGTGGGGAAATGTGTTACTCCAGGTGACATCTCCAACAGCCCACATAGATTCTTTTTATCAGACAGAAAGCCAAAAGTAATTCTGGAAATTTTGCCTGTCATTTTTAAAGTTAGGTTTCAGTCACTGTCTTTAATCAGTAAGACCCCAGAGACGAGACCGTATGTTAAAAGTTCTGCTGACCTTAAGTGTTTAGGATAATGCTTGTACACACTGTAGATGACTACACATAGTTCTTTTTATTTGCATGAATTTGGACGTACTTTGTGACATAACACACTGCTGACTATATTTTTTCCTTAAGTATGGAATCGGAATGGAAATAAAATACCATGGATGAGCTACTATGAGTCGTCACAATAACTCATGCTAATTGAAGTTAGATTTCAGGACATATTAATAACCTTTACTCGTTAGCTTAAGATAAAGAACTTTGAGGTCGTTTAGTCCATTCCTGCCAGTACAGTACAATTCCCTCCTTTCTTTCTAGATTGTATTTAACAATTGAAGAGAAAGGTCTTTTGCCACTTTACTTGACAAATTGTTCCATAACCCAGAATGACTATTCACAAAGTTTTTCCTTCTCTTATTCAACAAAAATATTTTTTCCTTAATTACATTACTTTCCGTTGTTTCTTTTAATTTTTACTTGGAAACTTGAATTTCCTGTAACTACTTGTATTCTTAATTTCCTCGTTAAAAGAATCCTTTATTTTGAGATCAAAGAATTCTGATATACATTAGCACTTTAATTATAAACTACAGAATGTTAACTGAATGAATAGGGCAAAAGCTTTTTTAGACTTGCAGGGCTGACAATTAAAAAGGCTTTTTTCATGACTTGCAGCATCGCCTATTCTTTTTTTTGTTAAATATGGCTACTATTGTAATTGAAGATTAATAATCACTAATAGGTACTGGGCTCTTTTAATGTAATATTCTGCACAAATAAAACCCTCTGTTTAGGGGGCACCAGCCTCCCCCTTCATCCCCTCTTTTGCAAATGTCAGTTGTTATTTGAGTAGAATAAGCAGAAAAGGAAATAAACTTGACCGAAGGGACATAGAGTTAAACCTCTGTCTCAGGGCCTTGTGGGTTTCGTGGCAAGGGAGGGCTGGAGGACTGGAGGTAAAATAAATATTACCAAAATCAACATAATAATCTAATCCAGTACTGTGGTTGGTGACTGCTATTCTCACTATGGAAGTTTTAAACATTTGGGAACGAACAGGCATGGAGATGCCAGACACTGTCTCCTGGGGCAACGCTCCCGATGGTGCGCTGTGGCCACTGAGCAGCAGGCAATTAGCAACTCTTAGAAACCACAAGATTTAGAGCATCATTTCCATTTTTCTTGTCTCAGATATTCTAAGAGGTCAGTATTCATAATAGCAAATGGAGTTTAAAAGATGTTAAAAAACCTTACAGTTTATTACTTCTTACCCACTGCTTTTGATTACTGAGTGAATTCTAAAACCTGGCTTTTTCATTACATCCATAAATGAGAACTTTTTTTTTATTTATTTATTTATTTTTAATCCAGTATCAAATGTGCATTCTGATCAGTTTCTCATGCAAGAAATGCCCCATATCCTTATTACTGGATGAGGCTTGGGTGAAAATATTTTTAATTAGGGTTCAGAAGCTGTTACAGCATTATGATATACCCACGAGATCACAACAGTTTCTGTAGGGCTTTTTCATTTCTCTGAATATACAAATGAAAAATGACATTATAGTGGTTTGTGTTTTTGATGTAAAATGTAGACATAGTGCAAAATGTACTAGAAATTTCGCTCTGATATCAAAACATTTTTGACGTTTAATTGCATTTAGTTTAAAGCTGTTCAGAGTACATCAAATGCCTGTGCGTATTGCCTTTCTGCTGTGGGGGAAGCACTGGAATTCTTAGACTCTACAAACTCTTAATTTATTTTTAGGTCTGAAAATGTAATTTTATCTGTAACTGCATCTGTTTTCAGTTATAACGTACAGAAGAACTTTGAGATGAGTTTTTCTCTGACCTATGTGTGCAAGTGCATTTACCCACACGTGCTTACGTATATCACTTCATGCTGTCAGCGCTCCCACTAGTTTGTTCCCTGTGTGTCAATGCCATATTCTGCAGTACGTTTCCAGTTTGGGGGACAATTTATTTGGAGCTGTATGTAATGTGGAGAAATTATTCTGAGTACACATTACAGTGTGCTGAAGGACATTGTTAAGTGTTTCCCTCTGATACGTTTTCATCCTATAGTATTTCTAAAAATCCATCCTTTTCTCCTCATGGTCAAACCACCTGCCTGCATTTTAATCTTCTCTTGTCTTGACACATTTGCTTTGCAAGTCTCTTTTCTCCCTGAAATCCATCTATAGTGTTGATGCCAAAATGATCTTCCTTGGCTGTCCTTTTAATCTTGCCATCTTCTCTTTCAGAAATTCCCCAGGCTCCTGTTTATGTTGTGCAGCAAATTCCAACTTGTTTTGCTTTCGAAATCTTTTGCCTTTTTCAAACGCCTTCTCTTCCACCTTACGGTCTCTTCAGCAAAGTCCCTTTCATCGTCTTCTTTCATCTTCTTCTTTCAGTACAGTCATCATATCTCCATCCTTGTTGTTACCTGTCAGGCAAAACTTGTCTCCTTCTCTATTTGCCCATATTGAGGTCTCCTGTGATGAACTCATTTGTTGCAGAAAGTTAATCTAAAACTGAAGACAAATAAGCATTCAGCTAAGCCAAAGGAAAAGCTATGGAATAAATAGCAAGACCAGAAGCTAATAAAATACGATGCTTACCAACAAGGTGAGTCCTGAGCTCTTTGAGTTGTTCCTGCAAAAAGGCTTGTCAGATGGTCGCAACTAACTTGTGCCTTTGCTGTGCCATACCCCCCTTCTTCGTTTGATTCTGTCGGTTAAACTTAAAATAGGCAACCAGCCTTATAGAGTAGGTGTCTTTTGAGTTGTTGTCTGAGACCTGTAATGTATTTTTGGTGCTTAGCCACTAATAATGATTAGAAATAATAAGATAATTAAAACCGGAAGTACCTGGAGCAACCATGGTGCAGCACTCTAGGTAGACATTGATTTTATTTCTTTTCTTAACAGTATCTGCAGTCGTTTGAGCAAGTAGTAACTTTTCCTGCAGTGTTGTGAGATTATATGCTTTTAAAATGTGCTTCTCTATTTAATCTTTGTTGTTGCCATTATATCATGCTGCCTTTATCATTTTAATACAGAGCCTGCATAAAGATAAGGTGCAGTGGAATGAAATGGCCATCATAATGTGACTATCTTAGTAACAGGTGCATTATTGCAGCCACAGACGTGGTAATAAATCTCAGTTCTACCTTCAGATAGCTTGAGGTTCATTGCTAGGGTTCCTTATGCATTTTGAAGGCCATTCTGTAGCACAGGACATTCTTCTGAGTTTTTTTTTTCTCTTTTTATATAAATATTCTGTGATGAGAAACATTATTTGTTAGGTCTTCATTCATTGTTGTTCAGGGACAAGTTTGAAAGGTGAGGGAGTTTCTTTTTCAGGTAAATTGGTAGCCTCAGGAGCACGCCAGCTAATTATGAAATACTTCAGTAGGTTCATCAAACTGACCTGAGATTCCCTAAGGCTCAAAGAGTTTGTCAGAATTGGCATTTTCCCCAAGCCTGAAGGTAGCTTTCTCAGTCCCAAACATATTCATCTTTAATTAATGTTTTCTTTTTAAAATAAAACAACCAGTTTCCCCCCACCTTTATTTGTTAAGTTATACTATTTAATTATAGGAGCGAGGTAAGAGATCTCCTTTTGACATTTAAATTTCAAATTATTAATGTGGGTCAACTGATTACTTCTTATTCTACGTATCTTGCACATTATACGTTGAAGATTGAATATTCTGATTTGAAAAGTACTGTGAAAAATTCACAGAAATTGCATTTTTGAACTATAATACCAATAAGAAGCTTAAATACCTTTCTGGCTTGGTAACTACCATGCGAGTATGTCCAAGAGCAGAATGTATCCCCAGCTGAAGTAACTGCCGAACAAGGAGATTGAGCCTCTGTGTAGGTGCTGAGTGTGTCCTGGTGTCTATCCCTGGATATTGCCCATCCCATTCTCCCCTGAAGCGGAACGTGTCTCTTAACGTTTATGGGCCTTTTCTTTGAGCTATATAGTGCAGAACTGTGGATTTTCAGCTTCCCTTGGATCCTCAGCACTGTGGTTCACTAGCGTCTACCCCTCAGGGCTAGTCTGTCATGTTTAATGAGCTGTCAGTGCTCCAGTCCTCACTGGTTAGGGTGACCTAAGTGGAAAAATTCGAGCTACCTTGGCATCGAGGGGTGGCAAGAGAGAACAGAACAATATTTCCTCTCTATGACCATTAAATATCTTAGCTTTCATGAGTTTGAGAGGATGGGGAGACTTTAATATGTAATGTTCTCAATCTTTTCGTAATGCTTATTCTGTCCAGTCTATGCTGCATTGACTGTCCATATTGTCCAAGTTCCTCAAGGAACCATTGCCTCAACCCCTCATTGATGCTTTTCTTCAGATTCTTCAACTCCTTTTTCTTCCATCTACAGTCCCTGGTTCTCCCTAGATCTTGTCTCTCTCTCTCTAAGGACTGAGTGCTGCCTATCATGCATTCTTCTTTCAGTATGGCCACTTAGAAGATATCATAATTGCAAATAGAATTCAGGCAAAACAGAGGATAGTTTAAGGCTCCTGTTACAGCATTTCCTCATCCTCTTCTCACAAACCTCCGTAGTCGGGTCTGACTCATTTTGAAGGTCAGTGCTATGCAGTGAGTTTTTAAGGATGGTGGCATAGTAATGCATTTCAGTGGCCTGATACAGTGTTCGTTAATGGTGAAAAAGTGCATAAATGAAATGGGGATAGATGAGGAAAAACAGAAAAAAATATATTGTCACAATAATGGAAGAAAAAGAATAATGAACATCAAGAATGACTGTTAGGTACTGAAGCAGATTATATGCATTATTTTAATTAAGAGTGCCTAATAGTACATATGGTTTCCTTTGAATAATAATTGCATGCTGATGAAGTGTGATTAGAGACTTTTTTTTTTAGGAGTTCAATTAAATCAAATCCATTTCTGTAAAAGGGGTGTGATTAAAAAGATGATATCACAGTCTAAACTGAAAGCTGTGGTTGAAGCTTCCTATTGCAGATTTCTTTATTATTGCACTCGTCTGATGACTGTTATCTAGTTTTTAACAATGCCACAAGTTTCAGACAGAGTCCTGCAGATTCAGCAGAAGAACTGGCTTTTCAGATCAAATAGAAACTTAGTGAATAAGTGGATGCCCTTGAATGTATTATCCAGGATTGGTCCTAATTCAGGAAGGCTCTTGGTTCATGCATGTATCTTGAAGCGCATGAGAAGATACTTTGATTAATTAGGACTCTCAGACAACATACTGTTTGCTGGGCTGATCTGTATTTCTGCAGAGTGCTTGTGAACCTGGGTGATTAAATGCAGGCTTGCGCTGCTGCTCGTTTTATCTGCTCGTCATTACAGTCTGACTCGTAAGGCTCCTAGAGCGGCAGGACCCAGAAAACTGTCTGGCAAACATTATTAAAATTATCAATTACCTGGGAGAGTTCTATCATCTTGTGCTTTGATTATCCTGTATCGTGAGTAAGGAGGGCTGGTTGTGCTGATATCCGGATGGGAGTCTTAAACAGTAAGTCAGGAGAAGGTGCTGACGTTCATTATGTGGTGGCAAACACAATGAAGGCCTCTAGTAGCACGGAAGAGCGTGATGTCTGAGCTGTTCATCTCAGCGTCCTGTGGTTTCATATCAGTGCACAGGAATCTGCCCTGATACGTTTTGTCTGTTATTTTGAGATGACATTAGTTTCTTTACTGAAAACATTTTTTTGTCCTAAAGTGTTAGCTAGCTGCATGTTTTATCCTTCGAATGTCTGTATTACACACATGCAAATAAAGGGAAAAAATAAGCTATCTAGCTTTGGTTTAAGGCAGTAAAGATCTGTCCAAGGTGCAAGGCCTGTACATGATCATTGTCATTAGAGATCTGATATGTGGAAATATATTTTGCTTCATATTTCATTATATACCTCTCTTTCTACCACAACAGTAGCAAAATGTGTTTCCTGAGGACTGCCTATAACCAGCTTCAGGCAGTTAACGTTGCCTCTTTAAAAAGGATGTAGCACTAGTTTCCCCCTCCTCCTGCTGTACCTGAAGAGGGTGAGACAATGAAAGCATTTAAAAGGTGTCCTTCTGTGCAATGGTGGCATCGTGGTTTATGGGACTCTTCTATGCAAATCATTCAGTTTTAAAGCAAAATTTTCTGTATTTGTCACTTTCAAAGTCTGCAGCTGGTAACCAGAGCAGTCTGGCTTAGAGATGAAGTTGGATAAATAAGCTTGGAGATAAGTTGGAGATGAAAAAGAACTAACACTAGAACAAACTTTTAAATTTCTACTTAAGAAATCCAGCGTGAGGGTTTGTAATGACGGAAAGATCTGTATTGTCGTGGTATGACCTCTTCACTCTGAGCTTACGAATTGCAGAAGAGCATTCTGTTACATCCTTTTGCATGCTCATAACTACACTCACCAGGGAAAATTCTGAGTTACTAACTTTTTTTTTTTTAGAAGAGGCTTCAATCTAGTGGCCCTTCTAGCAGTTAATTTGACACTTTCTTTGCGCCACTAGAATTTGCCATGCATAAATAGGAAATACATGATCAGAAACTCTTCTCAAGATTATTGCTGCTTACCTGCACACTTCAAAGACAGGCAATTTCTGTTTATGTGAGAAAAAATAAAGCATAAAGCATTTGAAAAACTTCCCTTTCCTAGCTATGCTTCTACACTGCTGAGCTGCCCCCATAAGGAAGAGTTAACTTGACGGTGTAAGCACTAACCCTGGGTATTCTGCCCAGGCATAAAGTTGCTCTGCCTCAGTTCTAAACAAACCAGGTTGAGTACAAGCTCATGTACAGGTCCAGAGAAGATCATCCACGAAGATGATCCGAGGGCTGGAGCCCCTCTGCTGTGAGGACAGGCTGAGAGAGCTGGGGGGGTTCAGCCTGGAGAAGAGAAGGCTCTGGGGAGACCTTAGAGCCCCTTCCAGTCCCTGAAGGGGCTACAGGAGAGATGGGGAGGGGCTGTTTGCAAGGGCATGGAGCGACAGGAGGAGGGGCAATGGTTTAAACTAGAGCAGGGCAGGGTTAGATTAGACATTAGGGAGAAGTTCTTTACCCTGAGGGTGGTGAGACACTGGCCCAGGTTGCCCAGAGAGGGGGTGGAGGCTCCATCCCTGGAGACACTCAAGGCCGGGCTGGATGAGGCTCTGAGCGACCTGATCTAGTTGAAGATGTCCCTGCTCACTGCAGGGGGGTGGGACTAGATGGCCTTTAAAGCTCCCTTCCAACCCAACTCATCCTATGATTTATGCAGTGCCAAGCCTAATGCAGTAAAGCTGTTTTCTTGGAAGTTTAGTTAATGTATATATTTTTTAATATACATGTATTAAAGGATCCACATAAATGCATTTAAATAGACACAAAATATATTTCCATATACTTTATATAAATAGAATTTAAAATACGTGAATTTCTCCATGTAAACAGAAAACAAAACAGAGATAATTATGCATTTCTTCTGAATGCGAGTAATTGAAAGCAGTGGGATGAATGATCCCTCTGGCTGTGAATGAAATCTATAGAAAATGTACTTTCACTGCTCAAAGTGCTGTATATTACTAAGTTGGCCAACAAATCAGATTTTAAACAAAGTAATCACTTGAGAGAATACTTTTGACCTTAATTTCACAGTGCCTCAGAATCTCATCATGAGCCATGTAGAAAATGTAGCATATGATCATGTAAATAGAGATCTGTACTCCAGGGTAATTGTCCCAAGCTACCGTAATTCTGGCGTATCTTAATACGTAACTTTTGGGATGCCTAAGGCTGTGTCCCACCCTAATACAGTGAGTTAAGCATTGTTGGCTTTGGCCAGGATACCTGCAAATGTTTTGTTGGCTCTCACTTTTACTTCCCAGTCAGTATTTTCTATACTGAGAGTTAATAAAACAATATTAAATAATAGAGGGAGATGCTGAAATAAAGTTTTTAATAAGTCCTCATATTTCCTTTGGTCAGAGGCAGCTGTCTGTTATGAATTGCTGTGCTCTGGTTCACCTGCTGTAGCCAGAGACTCATCGTACTCTTTTCTCAGAGAGCCCTCTGCTGACCTAAAATACAGTACCTTCAACTGAACGTCAGATACCCCAAAACAGCATCTGACCTTAGTGTAAATACATGCCCTGGTGCCAAGGTAGATTTCAGTAATAACAAAACCACGTACGATGCTACCGCATTTTTGAGAAGTTTGGAATTTTCAAAAGCTGACAGCACTAGTGCAAAGCAAACATATTTGTGACCAGATTTCTATTTCTTTGTCTAATCAAGGGAATATCATTCTGCAGAAAAATAGAGTCAAAGCATGGGTTGTTTTCTCATGCTCCTGCCTCTGACTTTTCATTTCTGAGTCAGTTAACTTTTTTGGGGGGTGATGAATATAAGAAAAACAACTATCTAGACTGATTATGCAGGAAATTTTTCTTCAGTAAATTAAGATACCGGTTTTAAAAATGCTCATTAGTTTATCATGAATCTCACAATTACTGACATTCATCCAGTAATACTAGATGCTGAAATTATATTATTGCCAGGGAATCACTGATTTAATTTAAATAGACTAAATTTACGAGGCTTAATTTAAAAAATCTGATAACGTGAAGGAGGTCGGGGGGAAAGGAGGGACCAGCAGAAAGCAAATTCAGGAAATTTGCCTGTATTTTATTAATATTAATTAAAGAAAAAGATTTCTTTAATTTTGCAGCATGGAGAGGTTGGGGAAGGCTGGTATTGTAACACTTGAGATTGATAATGTTGTGATTCTGAGAGGAGATCTTAATTTATGCAGAGATTTATTCTTTATTTACGTGTGTGTGGACAGTGAAACTGTTGTTTATGTTTGGGTTAATGACAAAAGATCTCTGGAGGTCACTCTGCTGGTCAGTGTGGAAAGAGAGACCCTTGATGCAAAGAGATGAACACTTGGGATTAGAAAGTGTGACAGCCAGCCACAAAAGTGAAACCTTTTCGTTCACTTTTAAAAGAAAAAAGAGAAACAAAAGTGTTATTTTCAAGACACTGTTATTGATCACCCTAAACAGCACAGTGTCTTTCCGTGCCCTTTCCTCATCCATGAGCCCGTGGATAATGTGTGAAGGGAGAGGTGCCAGGTGTGAGGGCAAATGTGACTTGAAAACAAATAATGCCTGATGTCCAGGGAAGTTGAGACTCGGAGTTGTAATGCCTTGTTTAGTGTCACACACCGATCAATTACAAGGATGGTTTGAGTTGGGAATCTACATGTCTACTCCACTGCCTTCTTACACTATCTGCTTTCTAATATGAGTTGCCATGGGTTTGGTAGAGTAGCTGCCATGAGTATGCTACTTTTCTCCAAAAGTGCACAGTATCAGCAGGGTAAAGTGTTGTTAATATTCATCAAATAAAATTATATAATAAAACCCTGAAAATTATAGAATGCAGGAAAGAAGAAACTGTTGCGGATGTATGTGGCTTGAAATAGAAAGGAGTTGGCACTGCCCGGCTCAGGTTTGAAGCAGCTGTGCCTAATTCATTCCAGCAGGTAAAACTGGAGTAGTGCACTTCGGAAGAGCAGTGTTCACAAACGGATAAATGTGGCAGTTTACCTGATTTTTTAAGTGTTGTTTGTAACTTGGCATATGAAGAGATTGGAGATGTCTGTTTAGGTTTTAGCACTCTTAATTTAACTAAAAATGTCCTAAAGGCTCAACACTTACACCCACAGAGGTTTACACAGCGCGCAGGATAGATACAGCACACGGTTCCCAATTTCACTAGAAAAAAAACCCAGTGAAACCAAGATTTGTGTGTGAACTTCTGCGTTAAAGAAACTGCCTGCATGCTATATGCTGGTGTTCATTCTAGCAGATTGATCTCTATCACGCATAGTATTTTCATATCTTCATATCCACTAAATATGTTTTCATTTTATTCATCTTGCAAGTGTCTCATCATGTGGCGGAGTGGAAGATGGCTTGCCGTGCCTGCTTTGTCTCTAGAACCAGATAACAGTTAAGACATGTCCCTGCAAGACACTATCAATAGCAGCATGCCCCCAAAGAAAAAATGAATCTTTGTAAAAAAGGCTGAGTGGAGCCTTACGCATTTTTGTATCCTGTTTTTTAAGTATTCAGTGGGGGGGGGAGGGGGGTAATATTGCCTGCCAATAGACGTGCTTTGAGTTGTTAGTAGGCAGCTTGCGTATTTGAGGAAGAAAGTTGTCTTTAAACTGAGTTTAACTGACTGAAAAACCAAGTGTGACATACTCACCAAAAAAACCCCCCCCAGTTCTGGGATGAACCCCTCCCCAGCTCCAGTTTAGTTAGTTTCCTTATTTATATTGTAAAACAGCTAAAAAGATATGGGTGTTTACAATTTACATAGATGAACACAATGTGCGTATTTAATCTAGTTATAATTTAATTGTCAGAGTCTTGGAGAGTGGTGCAGATCGACCTGACATCCCCGAGAGCTGACTTTCATAATGAAATTAGGTTGGCAAGGTGGGTAGAATTGCAAGACGTAGTTCCTAAATGAATAGGTTGTGACGCTTTGGAAGAGACAGTAACCTACAGCTTCATTTAGGAAGTGTCATGTGATATTGAATCACCTTTAACACCAGCATTTTTGGAAGTTGGTTGGGGTTTTTTTTGGCTTTTGGCACCTGCACAGTGTTAAGAGAGGTAAAGACAGGAACAGTAGTTGCTTCTCTGCAGATGTTTATGCTGTAATGTAAAAGACCGTGAAAAAATGTTACCTTTGGTATAAGCCTTTTTTGAATATTCAGATTTATTTTGCAATATACTGTATAACTCTACAATAATTGTTATGGTTTATATTAATATTTATCTCTAAATTAATTGGAAGTTCATTAAATACATTTTTGTTTATTGAAGAATACCTTTCCCAAAGCCAAGTGTAGTGGAAACATTATTCATAATTTTTTCATTTTATATTGTTTAAGAAAAGCATTTCAGAATCAATTAGCAATTGAACTATAAATTTTTTCTTTAAACTTGATAACTGTGCAAATGCTACATCAATTATTGCGTGTATTGTGTCTGTGTTATTATATATAAATGTTATTTGAGAAGTTGTCATTAGTATTATAACCAGTTCAGGATGGGAATAGCATCAGTTATGCTGCTCTAGCATTTCACGTTGTGAGAAAATTGTTGTCTTTACTCTTTGCGAAGTTAGTCTTGCATTAAATAATTCAGTAGTCAGTCTCAACCATTTTTCAACAGGGAAAAGGGGGCAGAAGCTTGTCTTTATTTTCCATGTGTATTCAGTGTTGCACTCGGGGGAAATGGTATATCCAAAAATAAGACTATAAATAAGAAATCAGTAGCCCTTTCCGTCTTGCTGCATTATGTGGGTTTGATATATGCTTCTGCAGCGTTATTACTTACTCTGTTCAAATCAATGCTCTGAGCTTTCCTTTATGTGATTGATTTCTTCCAGATTAGCCTACAAAGTATGTGATTTAATAAACACCGCTGTTACTTTTATACTAACACACAAATGTCTGCACTATTACCTACAGAGCTACTATAAAGTTTCCAAAATGTTTCCGTCAATCATAAGACTTTGATGGTGTAACTTTATTTGAATAGGCAAGAGAAAACAACTTCAGTTTTATGTAGTCAAAAGAAAAATAAAATTGCTCGGAAGGCAAGAACATATAAAAATTAAGCAAGGTTCTGTAGGAGATAATGATGTAAAGGAAAGATGCTTACTAGGGTGTTCTCCTCTTCAATGCCACTTTCATGACTCAGAAAAGAAGCATTTTTTTTCCATAATTTTGTGTTCTTAAACATTGCGGTAACAGATTGGAAAGTATCAGTAGCACTGTAGAACTGTTCATGTCCCTCCCTAAAAGATACCTATGAATACGTATCTTGCATTACCATTTCCTGAAGGGTTTTTCAAAAATGAATTGGCAGGGAAGAACTCAAATGTTTTGCGTGATGTAGTACTGTTTAGGATTCAGTGGGTTTGGCCTCCTCTTTAATAGGATGTTATTTCATTCCCACGGTTGCTTTTCCATAGCAGCTTACAGGTTGTTAATGTTTTGCAGCTATATCTCGAAAGAGTTCCATGCAGGACAAGGACGGATTTTGCATGGCATTTGGACATTTAGCACCAGATTTTTACGGTCACGTATGGTGAATTACATGAACCTGGTTTGGGTATAGTTTTGTAAAGGTTTCTGTTTGCCCTAACAATTTTAATTCTTGTATTTCCACAGTACCTCTCTGATATTCCCAATGTTTTCTAATGTTTTCCAACCCAGAGACTTCTGTGTATAATCACTGATAGAAAACGTAATGGCCTTTAAGCATTGATGGCCCTTGCAGTTGGGAAGTTGGGAGAAAAGTTTCATGAGAGGTTACTGCGTAATATTTTAACACAAATGACCAAACTATGGTTTTTTTCACCTTCCTTCAAGTTCCCTCTTAGTTCTTTAGTTTTCCTGATAACAGCCTGATGTATTCCTTCCTATTTTTTTCTCACTGTAAATATGGTATGGAGGTTTTCATGGCTATTGCAATATTGTATTCTCTAGAGGTAAATCTCAATAGCTTCGCAGCACATCTCTGCTCAGATATAGGTTGCAGCCTGATATACAGCATGTTCCCTCAGTCTCTGTACCCAAATCAGGCTGTGGCCAGGTCAAAAACCGGTATTTCTTTAATGCTTTCTTAGAAATGTTGTTGGGGTTCTATTAATCTTTCTCCAGAAAGCTTTTATTTCTGATATTACCCTGTTTTCATCCAGTTTCCTGGGAGATGGTTTTCCTTTTCAATTGCTGTACTATTGTTTTTAATATTACTTAGAATTGTTGCCTTTTCATACTACTTTGTATCATAGAATTAAAACGCTACTTTCATCACAGCAACTATCGTACTGCTTTTGAAGGATAGATATTATTCTAACCCTTCCAACACCTTGGGAAGTATTGTACAATATGATTCTATTCAGTCCACATTTTTATCAACACGATCACCCTCACCAGCAGCCATCATTCCATTTTAGAGCACAGCCCTACAGGTATTTTTCCCCTTTTGCAATATCAAGATATGAAGAAGATGAATGAAAGTTTTGTGCATGTTTTTGTCAGTGTGTTTTTATAGCTCCCATGAACAGTGATGGACTTGGCAGCCTAGAGACTGAAATCCTCTGTTTAATCACAGGCCAGGTATAGTTCAGCAGAAAGACATATTTCTGTACACAGCCCCTGTAGCATGTCTAAGCCCTGAGCTGGAGAATCTGATCTTCTGTAAGTGAGAAAATGCACTCGGGCCAGTCATCCCTGGCCTCATATCTGGAGCCGTTGAAAAGAAGCATTCATGCCACTGAGTTTCCTGACAGGCGTTAACGTCTTGTCTGGAGTGGACTAAGCGCTCCCTTTCACTCATTCGGGAATTTCTTTCTGTAAGGTACAGAGAGGATGGAGCGTTCTGTCCAGTTTGGAAGTTGTACGTGTGTGTGCGTCGAGTTGTCACATGAGTCTTCAAAAGGCAGTAGGTTTTCAGGCCAGCTTGCGTTTAGCCGTGGGATGGATCTGAAGCTCATTAATGTCTGGGATTTTTTTTTCGTTCTTTTTACTTGTGTAAACTCTCAAAATCTAATAGGTAAAACCAGAGAACTAAGTAAACAATAAACCTCATTCCTATTTTTAGAATGTTGAGATGTTTTATTTGAAAACAAAGCAAAACTAAGGCCCTTCAGAGACTCTGCAGCATCCCATGTCCACAGAAAAAGTACTGCACAGAATTCTTGTGTGTGGTCATAAATTGCGATCTCTTAACATTTTTTAATGTTGCATTAGAAGGCAATGGTCTAGGTTATATTCCTTTTCACAGAGATGTGTTTATGCGGTTTTATTAATTTTTTCCCTGAAAATCCAATGTAATGAAAGTATGTACTATTCCAAAAGAAGTGCTGGCTATTAAATCTGCTAGAAATTATTTGACTCTTTTTTGGGTTTTTTATATTTTTCAGCTAACAGGACAAGTGATTTTGCAAATTGCCAATGAACCGGTTTTGCCGTTCAACGCCCTCGACATCGCGTTAGAAGTTCAGAACAGTCTTAAAGGTAATTTTTGTTAGAGGAATATTGTTTTCCATTAATACAGAATAAGAAAAGGATCATCTACTCCCTGATACAGATTTTCAATTTCCATTTGAATGATAGCCAATGATTTTACTAGTTAAATAGTTATTACATAATGCTAAATGAAACATAGGTTTTGTTGCTAAATAAAGCCATAAAATGTTTAATTTCTCCTCATGTTGCTCTGTTAGTTAAGCAATAATTAGTATTAGAATCTCATAATTACAATCAAAGATAACAATCTCTGTGACTGAACTTGATTTTAATTCCCTTCAAGGCTTTGTTAAGTACAAGCAAGAGAAAGCTTCTAATCCTGTTGCCATTTGGCTCCTTAATTTTCACCATCATCTTCCTTGTTTGGTTATTCCACTAACTCGCCTCGTTGGCAGAGCATGCTAACTTTTCTCCTTTTTCAGGCATGACAGAGCACGATAACTTACCATGCATGTTGTTTGAATTGATTAAGCACTGAGACCCTGGAAGCTCTGTATGTGTTCTTGCTGTGTTTGGGACAATGGGTTGTGTTTAGGGGGATGGACAAGAACGTTCCCAGTCAGAAAGTAAACAGCAGTGACTGGTAACTTGGGCAAGATGCAGACATAATTCTCACAGAGTCTGGAGTTGGCACTGTTTGCCAGGTGTAGGATGAATGCCTTGATAGGAGACAGCACCATCAAGATTGTGGAGCCATTAGTAATATTCCTGCCTTGCCTTCTCATTTCTGGCTCTTTCTGTTGTCTTGTGGCCTTTTAGGCCTTGATAAAGAACAAGCATTCTGTAGTCTTCTCGTCCCGTGTTGACGATAGAATCCAGTTAAGGCAATAGCCCTTGACTTGAGCTGTTTAGGATAACACAGTTAGAGGGTGCGGTTGTGTATTGCCTTTGCTTCTGGGGACTGTTCTTTTTTTTTTTTTTTTTTGAGATGTTATAAGGAACTAAACCCATTGTATGTTACTGAGATGTTCTCTGCTACTATCTAGACTGAAAAAGAACTATAAACCTTCTTCTTACTGTCAGAATTTGTGTCCTCAAACCAGGACACTTATCAATTACAAAACCAATCTGTCTTAGCACCATTCCCGAGGACTAGAGGCAGAGGAAGTCTAAGTTCTAACACTGTCCAGTGCCACCCATCCATATCAGCTTTCTCCTTCAGTATCATCTCTCTTCCTCCTCCTATTTTGTCCCTTTTCCCTTACAGTTTCCTCGTATCTTAGTGTATACAAATGAGATGCAACTCTCCTTCCTTTTCTAAGTGACGAGGTGGAAGTAGCCTGGATATGGAGAGCATATAAGAAGCTTAGTCCTTGGAGATTACATCTTTTGATTATTTAGCTGCCAAACTCTAACATAATTCCTTTAATGTGTACAAATTCAGATAGCTGAGTTGGTATTCTGGTCAGAATTCAGTGAATTTAGTCGTAAAAGGTACATCCCTGACAAGAACACCCATGAAATTTGAAAAACTGCTCCAAAGCATGGGTTTTTTAGGACTTCACAGTGGAAAAATGTGAGGTAAGTAAAACCATGTTGTTATTTCCTCATCTCCAATTATGTCTCTGATCCAGATTACCTGTAGTGTGCTAACACCTTTCAAAAATAATTTTTCTATTTATATATTTATGTAACTCTCAAGTTGATCTAATAAGTAAACATGTAAGTTCTATAAAATCACAACAAAACTTTACATATAGTTTAGCAGAATGTGAGATCTTATCTCAAACCTACAGATTTTTTGCAGTCTTGAGGTGTTGCCCCTGCATTTCATCATTTCATTCACTCCCCACAGTATAAAGTATCACTTTTCTGTAATACACATTCATAGGAGTATGATACCTTTTGTTTAATCTTTGCCATCCATCATTGTCAAGACCTAGGAGTCAATAGGCTACCATTGGTCTGGAATCAGTGAGCATCCAAAAAGACAAGTAATTTTAGCTCTGTTTTGACATATAAACATTGGTTTAGTTTAGCCTAAACACGGCAGGGAACAATCATCAAATAAAAAACACAGTTCAGCTGGTATCCCTTCAGCTGAACGTGAGATGTCTACTATTGTTCTTCCTTTTTTCTTCAGTTTGAGTAACAGGAAATGTTGATTTAAACTGAATTTTTTCCTCTAACTTCATTTATCTCAACCAGATCAGGGGAGGGGAAATTAATTATTAGGCTGTAGGGCCAGCAGGACAAATTTTCTTCCAGCTGTTCACTTTGGAGTTTTCTTTAATGACTTTCATGTCTTGTCTGTCTCTGACTTGTGTCAAGTAACAGTTTATTTTCATTTTGGAATCCAATTAGACAATGATCTTTTTTCTGTTTACTTAAATGAGAAGTTTTACTTTTTAACATGGCTCATGGATTTCTTCATTCTTCAAAGGGTTTTATGTTGTCTGAGATTTCCAGTTCCAAGTTGCATTGTCTTAGTGTAAACTATTTCCTTCTCCAACTTAACACAAACTTTAAATGTAGAAAAGGTGAAGGGAAATCTGCACAATGTGCTAGAAGATTCATTAGGCTTAATTTTGTACCTCTGGGATCTGTTTCAGCCAATCACTTGAACACACATGTGATTGCCTATTGGACTTCCTCACAGTCTTGAAGATAAATCATGTGTATAAATATTTGAGTCACAATTTTGCAGTTCTTGGATGTCCTCACAAAAGGGTGTGTGTGTGTTAATATTTGTTAATACTGCATTTATTTGTTTCCAGAGGATTTAATTCTGTAATGTGGTGGGTATCTGTACAGTTAGCTCTGTTAAATTCAATAGGCTGTTGCTCAGCACTTGATAAACCATTTATTACATTCAGGAAAGGCTGGGTGGGAGGTTGTAGGGCAATGTCATCCACAACATGTTTACGTAAGGCTCAAGGCCTGTTCCTCAGAAAGACAGGGAAATGGCTGTTAAGTGACATGTGTTCTCTCCAC
Source organism: Rhinoptilus africanus (assembly GCA_013400135.1). Classification (NCBI taxonomy): domain Eukaryota; kingdom Metazoa; phylum Chordata; class Aves; order Charadriiformes; family Glareolidae; genus Rhinoptilus; species Rhinoptilus africanus. The sequence continues at coordinate 124,924 of VXBO01014551.1, forward strand.
TTGCACACTCTTGGAAACTCAGGACTCTTGTGGAAAAATGCGTTTTTTTGGGTTTACCTGAAATGAAGGCTTGCGACCGGGGAGGCATTTTGTGCATCTGCTGATGGTCTGACATTTAACAGGAAACCTTGTGGCCATAAATGGTATGCGATGGGTTCCAAGTCTGAAATGCAGGTCCCCGGGGCTCTTCAGGCTGTCATCTCTCTGATCACAGATGCGGTATTTTAGAGAAATTAATAAATAGGTGACAGTTTAAAACATTCCCATTAACTACACATTGCAGTTGTGCTGTGTTTCTGCCGTTCATACATTTAAAACCAAGAGCCACTGCAACTTGAATCAAATACAAGAATATTTCACTATGTCTTGCATGCCATGAAAACCCAATTTATCTTTTGAGGTAGGGCACAGAAAAGATGTCAAATCTGGTGTGTGAATAATACAAATGGTTCTTTTAAGCACTTCTGCAAGCGCAAATATATACCATTTGTACATAAGTATTTTGACTGTATACAAGCATTTTTATTCAAAATATATTTGTATCATCTGCTGAATGCTTTTAGCCCTGTGCAATCTGGACTTGCGCCTTGTAGCGTATCTTGCACTGTGTTTGAGCTCCTTTGGAATTTAGTATATTTTACAGCAAGCTTCAGGGACTGATGATGGAGGGATTAAAGTGTCTCATTAGGATCAAAAGTCTTTCTGTACCTTTGCACCTCACTGACTCAGCAATAACAAGTTCAATCACATGGTTTACAAAAATAAAGGCAACCGATGTCTCTCACTTGGTTGCTGTTGGCTGTAGAAGCTGATATTGTTTCATAATTGCAAGTAAATTATTGTAAGATTTTCTAGTGATCGCTATATAGGAAGGGCAAGGGCTGAGATGTGAAGCTCTTTGGCCACACAGTGTCAGTTGTGTGTTGCTTCCTATCAGTTAAGTCCTTTCTTCTCCCGAGAATGGATGTTTTACAGATGTTACAGCAGCCAAAGTATTTGGGGTGATAATAGTAGGCAGTGCTAGCAGAATTTTAAAATTAATCTGGTTTATGATAAGCCATTTCCAGGAAAGTCTGCATGACTTTCCATAGCCCTGGCTCAACCCATACATTTCAAAACATCAGTCTAAACTCTCAGTCACTACAAAAATCAATACAGAAACATATCGCTGTCATTTACTTGATGGCTGCATACTCATTGCCTACAGTGATCTGCTAGTCTTCAGCTTGGCATCATTTTACCTGCTTGACCCTTTTTCCCTGATCATTTATGGTGCCTTTCAGACTTACTTTCTCCTTCTATCTGTAATGTTCAGAAAGTTTCCTTCTTTAGTGTTCCCACCCATTATTCTTGACCGCTACGGAGGTGAAAAATACAAGTTATCTGTACATGTGAGAGAAATACTTTCTTTGCATGACACACTGATATCTTGTCTTCAGTATCCTTTCAAGGACATTATATATTAGTATTGTCAAACCTTTCATCAGCCTTTAAAAAAAAAAATGGAAAAATGCGTTTTCCATGGGCAAAGCATTTCGTACGGAAAGGAAAGGATGAGCATCTCTTCTCTATCAGTAGGCCGTGTATGTTTCAGCAGCTCTATACAAAGTCCTTGATAACTTCCTCTGTACTGATGTGTATAATAATAAGTCACAACATGCCTTTAGAACGATAGCCTCTTTCCAAAGGCACTCGTAGCAACACCAGATTAGTTTTCTTGGGCAGTAAGAGTCATGGTAGCAAAATTGAAGCTGATGGCAACATATTCTTTGCACTGCGGATGTCCGTGGATTTGTGTTTCTACTCCCGTTAGGGTACTTTCAACAAAGCCTTCCCATTCAGATTTTCCACTGCTGGTCTGATCATCTAATTTTGCATGAAAAATCTTCCTAGTGAATCCAACAACACACCATAGCTGATCCTGGATGTGCACGCTATTTAAAAGCTGAAGCAATTTCCCCTCTTGCTTACATGCAAACACATGTTCACACGCATGGAGAGCAAGCCTCGTGCTTTAAACCGCCGATTTGTCTGTGCTCATTCTCCTGTGGGCACTTGTAGGCAAGTACATTCAAACCAGAGGGCACAAACACAATTTTAAAATGTTAAACCTCTAGCAGTGCTTTTCATAAGAGCAATCAGTTACACAGGGAAAGGCTATTGTGTTCAATGCCTGTAAAAATAAATATCTATTTGGTGTGACCTGTTTCTGAATAAAATCCAGTTACATTTAGCAAGTGTATGAAATTCAACAGTGGAGTTCTCTGATCAAGGGTATATATACTCAAGCTACTTTCTCGTACTTGCAATTTTATTTATTTAACAACTAAACAACTAGTTTAGATGATTCATCATGATTCATGCTGGAGACAAAAGGACAAAGAATACAAAATATAAATGATGTGGCTTGTTTTCTCTTGAGTGAAGTAGTGCTTGCAGGTGTTTGGTTTTTTTTATATTTTCTCTGTAGAGCATCACAAGATATTTAAGACATTATTAGTTAATGCATCCTGTTCTTTAAAAATCATTTACCCTTCCACTGCCAGCTCCTCAACTTGAGAAAAGCATAAATCACATTCTCCCTTGGCACTGAAGTTCAGTGTGTTGCGGTAAGAACTACTGATGGCCTTAAAGCTGTGTCCGTAGTCCTCTGTGGTGACACCAGCCATAGATGCTTCCAGGTTTGGTACTGAAGTATTAAAAGAGGGCCTGGGTGTTTGTTTGGTGATGAGGGCTGCTTTAAAGTGTGATGTAAACAGTGCTTTTTACTCATGACTGCAAAGTAAAATGTAGTTGTTTTAGGGGCAAAATGCTATGGAGAAGGAATGAGAGTATTTATGGGATTTTTGTTTAAAAGGGCAGTCTGGTTCCCTTCATTTCCAAGTACAGAATGATGCATTTTCCCTTTGTCTCACCTTCCCTGTTGAAAAGGCACAGATGACATTTATCATTGTTTGTGTGATATTCAGAATAAAAATTACAAATGTTGTATGTTACTTGGAATACGAAGTACTTCGCTGAAACCAAAGGATTCTTTCTAACAGGGTGAGTTTAAACCTTTCCGTACTGACCCAAGTGAGGTATGCACAGTGCATACTTGGACGAACTTGTCCCAAACCAGGACAGACATAAACCATCTTCTCTCACTCCTGTTCCCACAGGGAGCTTCTGTTCATTGTTGCAATTCATCTTGGTAGCTCAGGAAATCTGTCAGTTTCTCTCACAGCAGCATCTGTCTCTCCATGTGTTTTGGATCATTTCATGTTTTGCTGGATCGGAATGTGTTAGTCAGCTGAATGACAGGAGTGCATGGGGATCTATGAACTCCTTTCCCTTTGCTGAAGTGTATCCAATAGCAAATCTCTTTTTCCGTCCGAGGGGGAGAACGTGGCATATTCAGGCATTTCCTTGAATTTCTTAGTTGTACCTATTTGCTTTTCCATTCCTGTTATATGCTCACCTTTCAGACTCCATCCATAAATAGTCTGAGAAATGGGTTGACGTTCTTCATTTACTATTTCTGATCTCTCCATATATCTATTAAACAAGGACCTTTAGAATTCCTTTAACTTGTATCTTGCACCACTTTGTTGGATTAATCATCTCAGTTACTATGATATTGAACTCACTGAGGTTTGCACATTCAGCTGAAGGGGAGGCAGCTTCTAAAGCTGGACGGTTTGTTTTGATTAAATCATCATTTGAGAGGTCTAGGGATAGTTGATTTTCTTGTCCTTAATAGGCAAAGTGAAACTTGGCCTTAAAGATCATTTCTGCAACCTGGAAATGTTTTTGCTGACTGCTGTTACTTTTGACTTTATATCAGGTTCAGACTCTGCTTTCTCTCTCCATGTACTTGTAAAAGTGAACGCGGTCTATGCACGTGCTGGGAAAGTAGGGCACGTTCTTCACCTGCCCTGCAGGTGGGAACAGACTGCGCGCTCACAGTGCTCCGATTGACCTGTCACAGTCTTCTTTCTGGACCACAAACAGGGAAATACCAAAATCGTGGTGTGCCCAAAAGTGCTGTGGGCATTTATTCTTTTGGTGTCTGCGTAGGATTACAAACAACGTAACAGTTAACACTCCCAAGTTTAAAAAAGTTTGGGAAATACTGACTGGATTAGAATGCACATTTGCATATCAATTAAAGTGTTAGTTGACTCAATGACACAATTTCACATCTCCTCTACAACTGTTGTTAACCTCTAGGATTCTAAAATGTTGAACAAAATTCAGTTAAACTCTACGTATTAGGATTTTTCTATACAACAGTCATTATGGAATCCAAGCACAAGCTTTCAAGCTTTAAAGCAGGAGCATCAAATGTCACTGAATAAACGTTCTCTCGGAAGGAAATGTTATACTTACTGATTTATAACCGTCACTTCCTGCATGCCTGTTTTTACAATGGTAGATTTCAAGCTCTACCCCAAAATCATTCCTCATACCTTATTAGATCTTAAAATATCACAGCCCAAATTGATCTTCTTTGAAACATAGATCAGGGCTTATGTGCAATGATCTGTGGCTTCCCTTGATCCATTACATAATTCTCACAAGGGAAAGAGGCTTGGGTTTTAATTGGGCTATTAATTTTGGCTTGTAAGCAAGAGTAATAAGTGATGTTCTCTGAATCATTGGCAACTGTCTTGCTCTTACTGTTCCTAGGTGATGAAGTAGTCGTTCCTCAGTTGCTTGCAGTGGCATCGCGTCTGAGGGACACCGCAGAATTGTTCCAATCTGATGAGATGCGCCCAGCTAATGACCCCAGGGAGCGCGCTCCTATCAGAGTCAGGATGCTCAATGATGTGCTGCAAGGCTTGGAGAAAAGCTTCCTGGTTCATCGAGCTCCTCCAGGACTTTACAGGTATGGTGTTCAACGCGTTCTACATTTGAATCTGAATGGTAATCTTGCATTGCTTCATCTTCAAAACTGTCAAAAAACCTGTTTGAAAACTGCAGAAAACGTGAATTCGTTACAATACAAGGGGTCATTAGAATGCAGCACTGTAGCATCTCTGCCATGACATCACTGCGAACAAGACGTACGGTGCGATGGCAGCTCAGGCAGCGTGACAGACTTGTGTTAGACGATGCAGTAAGCTTTCAGAAGAAGAAAATATTTTGAAGTCTAATACTGCTTGAATAGCTCCACCTATATTTTATTTAAAACTTTTTACAAGATACAGTGTACCATTATTTAACATATTTGATTATATAGGAGTGTTCCTGGGCACATTTCAGCCAATCAAAGGCAGTGCAGTGGAGTGAATGAGAGGGCCTCAGTCAGTCACTGTTCCTAACACCTTGTCTCTGGTTACAATTGTTCTCCGATATGGATTCAGCTGCACTACCCAGGTTGATTTTAAGATGTCATCATCATTCCACTTTTCACTTTCTAAGAAATAAGTCTACAGGTCTATATCTCTCACCATAAATTCCTCTACAAAAAAAAAAACCCAAAACCTTACAGCAATCAGTAGCTTAAAAAAAGTTAGCAAAGCAAGAATTGACCGAGCCTACCCTGGGTAATGCCTGGCCCTCTGGCTCTTCAGGCGAAGTAATGAAGTCTGTGCAAGTGCTTCAGTACAAGCTGTCTGAGGCACTGCATTGCAGCCCATCAACACAGTCTTTCACAGCTTGGCCCCAAGGGCATGTTCTCAGTGCCCTGGGCTGCAGAGTGAGGGCATATGCCAGTTGTTTGACTTCACCAGGCCTACTGGGATTAGTTTGAAGCGCTCTGTGGCTGAAGATAGCCAGTGGCCCATCCATACTACCCATTAGCAGCCTTCCTAAAGGAAAAATGTCCCTAAAGCCGTACCCAGGGTTTACTTTAGGGGAAACTGGTTGGCATATTCGGAAAAGAGAGCTCAGAAGTGAACTGACACACATGCATACACAGGAGACAGACAGGGCCAGGACACAGCAGTGAAAGAGGCATCTCTGTTAGTTAGGAATATAAACATACTTGCAACCAGAACTAACAAAAGTAGTAAAAGAGTATTTCATTGCAGCTGATGGGAAAAATTGTCAAATGTCTTGTGCAAGTGATTGTTGCAAACGGGCACAAAATAGGCAGATGGTAGAGGTAGAATTTGGAAGAAAAGCAGAAAGCTACAGCATCAGGAGGAAGAGATTCTTCCAAGCATTAGGAATGGCATAAACCAAATGCAGTCATCTCTTAACAACAAAAAAAACCAAAAGTAAGTTGTGGTGAACTCAACAGTGTCCGTGAACAAAATCCCTACAGTTCTAATGAAGAAAATATAATAGAGTTATTTGAGGAGGGACTAATTTACTTCATTCTTGCTGTAACTGGATTATAATATAAAGAAATAAACCAAAATGTGATTAAATAAAATCTAATATTCCCAGTTTAGCACTGTTGTCTTCCTTGTCTGAGTTGGTATGGTGTTGCAAAGGAGCCATAAAAGTACTTAATATAATGGAATGTGTCTGCGTTGCATCGCAACGGCACATTGTTGAATCTGGCTCAGTTCTTTATTTGTAAAAATAGGTGATAACAAACCTTAGGATTCCAGTAAGAGGGTTTTTTGGGGTCTTGCAATGTTTAAATGCTTGCAGTGCTTCTTGCAATATAACACTTGCTATTCATCAGGATGTAATTGCTAGATATGCAGGTGTAATGTGAATTACGTTTTTCCCCTTCCTGCTCTCAGCACTACGTTGGCGCAGAGTGCAGTTTCCACACTGGCAAAGCAGACAGTGTGGAAGGGAAAATGTTGTCATTTTTCCTTTCCTGATTTCATTAAGTTTAATACAGGATTTAACACTAGACGATAATGTTATTTCAGAGTTTGTGGGAAAACTTTGGATTTGACTTTATTCTGAACTGGTTTACTGAACATCATCTGGAGTATTTAACAGTAAAGTACACCTTGTGTATCATCATTTCGATCATTATTTTTTAAAAAATGCATTCTTTTGTACTGTGCCAAGGTGTGTAATTGTAGTATAGATTTACCTTTGATACAAATAGAATCAAGGACAGCGATAGATTTCTGATTTCCTTTCCTGCAACTAAAAATCTGCGGTACAGTTTCTTTTCAAAAAAAGCCATAGCAATATGTCTTTATTTGAAGTGTTTTGCACTTTTTAGGGATTGAAAGTCCCTCTATTAATTGATGCAGTTATGTGAATCTGTTTTGTGTTCTGAAGCTACAATTGTATCCCAGGAACACTAGAAGTACTTGAAAATCCTGATATACTTTTTTTTCCTTTTATAACTTTAAGATTTTCTTTTTGCAATTTGGTAAAGAAAACAAACAAAAAAATCAGTCTCACAGCCAGGACCTTGTATGCTATGTTTCATCCCAGTCACAAGATTGATGGGCAAGTTATAAAACCCTGAAATAGTGGTTTATAATGGAAATGCTGGCAGCCCTTTAACTATAGCAGCACAAGCAGTGCGGCAATAAATACTGTGCTTCATCTGTAAACAGAAATTTAGGATGCAGTTTGCAGCCTTGACCTTCAGGCTCCAACTGTGTTTAGATCATTAAGATTCCATAAATACTGTAATTTACAGCCTTCTGAAGGAAGAATTTGTGTGCACAGTAAAGCACGTATTCTTCATGAAAAAATGATTGCTTCCTGTATACCCATTTGGACTCATATTCTCAACCTCAATCAAAGTACTTGACAAATTTGCTGAAGTTTAGGCATCATTTTTAGACTTCTGTTTGTCCTAATTCACTGCTCTCCCGATCCTATGTTTTCTCTTCTGGAACTTGAATTCAAAAGAAAGGGGGATTTTTTTGCCTTATTGCAGGATGTGGGTTACAACCTGCTTGTGTTTGACCATTACAGGGGAACTAATACAGCTTTTCTGTGTCTTTTTTGGTATGGCTTGTACAGTTATTGCCATCGCTGTAGTCTCTTACCATATATACGTACTTAAAAAAATAGATACCTCATTCCAGTCAATGTCATAGGGCAATATTTGGACGTAATTGCTATAACAAGCAATGAAATTATCCAAAGTAATTAATAGAATTCAAATTACTTCTATTTTTTATAATTATATTAGGATATCCTGACTAGATTTACAAAATGATGATTGACATGGGCAGGTTGTTCAATACAGTGTAAGTAAACACTGTAGTTAGATAATAATCCTTCTTGCCTTAGCTTTGTGACATTGAACTGAAATTTTGACAATAGCAACCTTTCCCGATGATATTCTATTTCCAACTGAGCTGGAAAGATACAAGTACAGTTTTCATCAGGGTATTTTAGTTTTATCCAGGAATTTAGGCAGAGTGAAAAATAGTAGGTTGATAAATGTTATCCTGCTTTGCAAAGGTTACCCTGAGGCTTGATTTGGGGTTAGGATAAAATCTCTGAATTTTATTGTACCTGAAGAATTTCTGTAATTCCCAATGGTAACCCCAGGTAGAGTTAATATTTCCAAAATAAATGTTTAGGAACAAAATAGGATAGCTACTGGTATTTTTCACTTATCTGCCTTCAATTCTCATAACATAGTAATAATATTGGTAATTTGGGGATTTATATTTTGTCATTATTTTAATGGAATAATCAGTAGAAATGTTTCTTTCCTCTGAAAGAAACTGTTTCTTGCTTTCCACTCTTACAATGTATGCTTGCACTGAACATTTCCCTATATTTTCAGATGCTCATATTTTCATACTGTACTAATTAGCATAGATCACAGTGCAGCGGCACGTATGAAGCCAAGGTAAGAAGAGAGGTTCTGGTACTTTAGGCACTGTGCATAGACAGGAATAAATAAGAAAAAAAGCTTATCTTGAGCATATTGTCCTCTCAATGAGATGGTCAGCCTCAGCAGAGATATGAGATGGTTCTATAAATGCTGATACATAGTAAGAAAATCTCAAATTCTTACCCTCATCAGCATTCAGTGAAGCCTATATAGCTGCCTGCTGGGGACAGAAGAAGATGCTTTGTCTCTGTATTCTAAACAAAGGGTGCTTCAGCCATAAATAAACACGGATCGAAGCAAAGACCTGGGGCAGTTTCCCTACAGCGAAAGCAACTTGTCTGATAAGGTCAACAAAGTACTCGCTGACACCTGTCCTGACACTGATTAACCAAATCTCTACATGGCTTCTGAGAGAGAATGCAATTAATTTCTGTAAATGAATGTTTGTAAGTTAGGTAATCAGGCAAAGGCCTCCATGCTGAGTGATGTCTCTCCTCCTTGTCTCTTTCCTGAACACCTTTGTCTTTTGTGCATCAGCTAATCTTTCCAGCTCTTAGATTCTAAAAGCCTACTGTCATGCTTTTGCATCTTTTCACCCTACAAAAATATCCACCCAAACACTGGCACCACCAGTATCATGGATGACAAGACAGCATGTATCTTCCTGGTGTTTATAAATATTGAGCTCAAATGTTAGTTTGCCTAGATTGAGTAAGACCATTCCTACTGTTCCTTCTGTATTTTATTTCTTATATTTACTGATCACCACAGCCTCTGACAACCTGCCAGCCTCACCTATCTGTCAAGTCTGTGTGTGCGCCCCTTAGGTATTCACACAGGGAGCTTGTGTCTTTTTGTTGAAAGGCGTAGCGCTTCAGTAGCATGGGAACAACGAATAATAATATTGCAAAGAAATGAGATAATCAAGAAAACGTTATGCAGTATCAGGCAGAGGACAGTCAGTGAAATAAGATGTCCTCTCTTTCTGAAAGTGTTTCATTTCGTCAAGTCCATGCCTGGAACTAACCCGATGTGAATATTTGATGGATGCTGTTGATGCTAGATGGATCTAGGAGAGAGGATGCAGGGTTTCCTAGAACACCCTGTGATGCTCCCACCAAGATTTCCGAATCTAAAGGAGTTACTAAAAGCAGAGTTTGTTGTCTGTGGTCTTTAAAAGTCAAAAAAAAAAAAAAAAAAGGCACACGAGGGCTCAGGCTGTCATTTCCACTCCAGTTAGGTGGGTTTTATTCTTCATAAAACATTGTTTAAGGATCAGGTGTGTCCTGACTGACAATTCTTTTAACAGTTTTTTAAGAGAACGTCAACTTGTGTAAAATCTTTCATTAAAGAGTTAAATCTTAGCTTCCCAAGTTTATCCTGTCCATTAAAGCAGTTTGCATCTGTGCCACTATTTAGGGGATTGTTGCAAGGGCCATTGTGCTGTGTTTAGCAGATGTAATTGAGCGAATTCGGTAATAAGTAGGTGAAAAGTAAGGATTTTGAAAACAATCTGTGTTTTCAAGAAAGACCTCCAGCAGTTTTTATTGCTCATTTGTGCAAGTTAAACTTCTTCCTTTTGCTTCTTTTTATCATGGATACCCAGGTGTGACATCAACACTTCATTGGGCTAAAAAATTACAACAGCTCAGTAGTTAAAACGCACTGAATAAAATACTCTCTGTAAGCGAAGATACATTATGCACCCTGAATTTGCCATAATGAAATGACAGAACAATCAAAAGATGCTTTTAGCACCACACAAAAAGATAATTTGCATCCCTGCTAATCTCATGCCACTTCAGTGGTTGTTGTTCACCAGAACAAATGTTTCCCTTTCAGATTGCGTTGGTTATATACATTGCTGACAGATATAGAGTGTACTGGATTTATTTGTTTGGCTGATGAACGGCAGTGGAGTCTCAGGAGACTCAAGTTTCTAGAGATACAATTAGTAGAAAAATTAAAATCCTTATTAAATCTCTATGTCTAACAAGCTGCTCATCGGATTTACAGAGGACAAACATTAAAGATGTAAATATCTCACTAATCTTAGACAATGACATGGGTAACTATGTAGTGCGATGTCATGTTAAAAAAAAAATCTAGCCAAGAGTTTCTACAGAAGGCAGTAATTCTGTCTCATTGCACAGACTCTTTGCAAGTCTTTTTTTTTTTTTTTTTTTTTTAATTTTGAACTCTTCATTTGTGGCTTTGAGTAGAAAGTATTCCTGTATACTTTGTCGTAATGTTTGAGATCTTTTTGACTGACGTGAACCAAACATGTGGAATATCTATATTTTTTTCTGCATTGTGTTATGTGGAGGAGAGAGTGATTTGGGATGGTGCTGATGACCCGTAGTGTGGGAAATACTGCAATGATTCATGTTGTGCTGACAGTAGTAGATAACGTTCTGTCTCGTGTTATCTGCCATATGCGCTTTGTAAATACAATACTGGAATGATGCTGGGGGAGAAGGAAGGTATTGTGTACTGGTTTTAGAATAACATACCTCAGATTTTGCCATTCAGTCAGAATAAATGGATTTTGATCTTACTGTACAGCAGTGATTTTCCATTTGACTTTTCACCCTAGTATCTTGTATCTTTCAAAATTTGCATCTCTCTTTCTTCTGGAACTGTTCCGTGTCTTATAAATGGAGCTACGATTAGTGGTATCACTTGTTTCACTTTCTAATCCTTCACTGGTGTTTCTTGGCTCTGCAGTTCTTGTTCAGCTCCCTTCTCTCTGGTACACATTTGCCTGAATGTTTGGTGTTTTTTTTTTTACACCTAAAATGTCTTCCCATTTTCTTCTACCTTCTTCCTTCAAGCTCTGCAGTGATTTTGCAGTCTAGTTGTAGTTTGTAAGCGTAAGTTAGAGATGATCAACTCAAATATTCAGGACAGAAGAAGTGAGACACAGTTTCAGTAGGCTTGCTTCATTGTGGCTCACTTCACGAACTCCTAATGAGAAAAAGATCACAGGAAATATTCCAAGGATGGGTTTATGTTCTTCTCAAGAATGTGGTAAGGCAAAAAGAAGTTGCGTGAGAGAGGTGGAGGGAGGCAGCTACGCACTGCCACAGTATCTGGGATGCTGAGTGTGCTTGGTAGATCTTTAGTAAATGCTTACTTGGAAGATCATTTTCCTCCCAGTCTTTGGTAGCGGACATTGACAGAAAAGGATTAGGTTCTTGGTGTATATGCTTCTGGGAACAGATGCCACGTGTCCGATGGCCAGGATTGATCAAAGTGGTGACAATCATGAGCCAGTACCCAGAGTTTTTATGGCATAATCAAAAGTGGTTTTTATCATAAAAGTAAATAGGCTGAGTCATGTCTGCAATTGCAATTCTTTACTGACAGGTTATTTGTTTTAATCCTAAAACCAGAGACAAACCAGTTAGTCAATGGCGTGACAAGCAATGATGTCCATTTAACTAGGTTGGTACGAACTAAGAAATATTTCCTATTAAATCCTGAACACTAGATTCTAATAGCACTTATACAGCTATCTCTAACTATAAAAAAATGCAGTAGTGTGTTTAGCACACTTAGTTCAGTTTAAAATCATAATTTGAGTCAAATCCATATATCCAAGTAAGTAGCAGCATCTGGAGTAACAACCTTGATATAAGGTGGACTGAAAGTATTTTATTCACTGTACTCCTTTTAAACATTGTACCCAACTTTTACATGGGGGTATAACACGGGTGGGAGGGAAAATGGAATGTTCTTCTCTCTTGAGCAGCTACCAGAATCTAGAAATAATTAAGATCACTTCCTATTCACTCAGATGGTGCAGATAGTCAAAATGGGATTTGAGGGACTGGGAAGAAGCAGTGTTCCCCAGGACTGCTTTTGCTACCAGCGCAGCTCCCCAGAGCAGGTACAGTTAGGAAAATGTAGAATCACAGCATTGTCAGGGTTGGAAGGGGCTTTAAAGATCATCTAGTTCCAACCCCCCTGCCCTGGGCAGGGACACCTCCCACGTAGGAACTGTTTAATTCATGATGGACCCGTAGGAACAATTTTCTAGCAGTGTGAGCATCCTCTGTGCAGTGGGCAACTTTGGGAAGGCTTCTGACCTGGTGCTCCCGGCCCCTCTGGGCGGGATTGAACAGCACTGTGGTTATTTATTCTCTCAGCCAGATAGATAGAATTTCATCCGCTGGGATATTGACTCTTTAACATTCATCCGTGTGTGGAGCAGCACGTTTATCCTGGTGTACATCAGTACTAGTTTGAGAATGCTCTTACAAATTCCTGTTATGGTTATTATTTTTCTCATGACTGATAATCACGATGAATTACACCCTTCTTAATAGAGAGAAGATGCGATGAAGTGAATGTAACTCGTACTTGACACACCTGATCCATCTGAGTGGCGATTCAAATGGTTTTTCCTTTGCAATCACCAGTACGTGTAATGACCATGAAGTAATGACTGTATTTGTTGTCTTGTAAATTTTTACTATTTAAAGAGCATTTGCTACATAAATACTACTGAATTAGCCATCTGCAGAGATGTAATTATGGCTGACTTTAAAGCTTATTTAAATGGGGAACATGAAAATCTTTTCATTACACCTGCAAAAGCAGAAAACCACTATAATTAGGGATTATGTCATGGCTGGAAACGAGCTTTCTCACTTCCCTGATATGAATGGCAAACCTGGGTGTACCTACCTTAATTTATTTTTCCTTTATGTACTTCTCATTAATTTTCTTCCATACTTTTAATTAGATTGACTGGTACACTTAGAGAGTCCTGTCTTTAGTATGCGTCAGACTCATTATATTTTTGATACAGTAAACATTATTACGTATATTGTAATTTAACACAGCATTGGTGGCCCTTAAGACAAGACTTCATCCAGGACATACAGTTCCTCATGCTTTCCGTGAATGTGCATGGTCTTGACCTTGCAAAGAACCTGGGTTTTTTCTACAATGGCATTTATTTGAATACGTGGCCATATTACACGTTTTAGCCCATTTCATGGCAGTTGTTCTGCTGACTGTAAAGTTCTTTTCAGTGAGGGTTATTCAGTGAGCTCCGTGCAAAGCTATTGTTCCAATGCCTAGTAACTCTTCCGATTGGCATATGGTTCCCATTCGGTTTCCCTTCCTGGCAAATCTCACTCAGGTCTGTGCTCAATAGGCCAAGAATATTCGGTTACAGAGAAAAATAGCCTGTGATCTCAGAAAGTTATATGAAGTAATAGATTTTGAATTTATTAAATATGACAGAAACTTAATATTTTATACATTATTTAATTTTTCTTATAAACAGTAGAGTCGATAACACTTTAGATCCAAGAAATATGTGGTTCCACGTGTTTGGTCATGACGCGTAAGAACCACTCATGTGTGTTTGAAATATTAGCCAGGAACATTTCTCAAATATAGCAAAAAATTAAGGGGAATTCATTGGAAAAATAGTTAATATGTAATACTCCCCCCACTGAGATATTACCCAGGCAATAGGGCTTAGAAATTTGGTGGTGGGATCATTAGCAGAAAATTACCTTAACTGAGATTAAAAAAGTGTCTCTTTTGTGTGTATCCATGCCACTGAAGGTAATAGAAATATAACTTTAGGCATTTCTTTAAAGAACATATTATGACATAATTAATTTTTTAATCTATAGTTAACTCTTATGATAGTGACCTTTCTGATTTTGGCTGCGCTGATAACAGTCTCATGTCTCACAGTGTGGAGTTACTTAAGATGATTAACGTAATCAGGATTGGAACTGGAGATCAAGGTCAAGCACAAATACTGCACAAATACTGGACACTGCTTGCTGCTTTGTTTAGAAATGGTATTCCTCCTTAGGAATCGGATGTTTTACATGATTTCTAGATAAAAATCTCTATGAAGCCTTGAGAACATCAGCTGTGAGCCATTTGGAAATAATTTTATTAATTCACTTCCCTCAAGTCCTTCAAAATAGTAGCACATCTGCTTTGAATTTGTACATTTCAGACTGAGACATCCTTAAAAGAAAAATAGTTTCCTCCAAATTATTCAGCATAAGCATATGTTTCTTTCATTTGAAAAGCAAGTGCAGCATAAATCAAAGAAAAACATGCCTACATTTGTTACCAACAGCCACATTATCTGAAATTTAACAAAGTATATTTCATACCAGTTGCTGCCAGCAAATAACATTTTAAAATACAGTTATATTAATTTTGTTTAATGCATCATCACTCTTAAGTATAGATGCAAGTCCTTGTTCTAAGAAATTACAGAAAAAATATTGAAGGATTTCCCAGGAATTTTTACATTTCTGGGGAGTATATATCATTTCCTCATCAGCTGCATATGGGGTTTGAGAGGTCTGTGGCAAAGAGTCTGACAGTGTGTTTTGTGGCTTCTTCAGGAGTTCCTAGATAAAGTCACTTAATTTCTATAGAACCCTAGAGAAAATCGTGCCTAATTAGAGAACTGTTCTTCAGCAGTGATAAATAATTGCTTGCAACTTCAGAAGAACAAATGCACCCTAATTTTTGTTTTCCTTTCCACTTCTGTTCTGTGAAGTCATTCTGTACTGTTGAGGCTGTAGAATTGATTCTTCTCACTTACTGATGTTACTTACTCCAAAGTAAGAAGAAATAAATTTCCTAAACTCAGCAAATTTTCAACAGGGGAAAAACTGTGAGTGCAAGGTAATGCTGATGTTCAGCCCTTGCAAAAGAGGTATTTTGTTGAAGCCTGATTTTACTCAAACTCAGTCTGTAAACTAGTCAGACTTCTTAGCTCCGTTATTCTTATTTGAGGCTGTTCCAGAACATCGGTTCTCTTATGATTAGCAACTTGAATCAAGCTTCCAGCTTCCATTTGTTCATGATTATTTTATATTATACTAGAAGCTGGTTTGCTATCATAAGCCACAGAAATATAAAAAGGTACAGGAAGAAAGGAAGTAATTACTGTTTATTTAATGAAAGTGAAAAAGTTTAGCTACAGGTTGTCATAGATACGGTATCCCATTTGAAATCTTTTCCAAGCCATTACAAAGCAATGTCCTATTATCAGAAAATCAAGATTACCATTCGTTTAGCTTTTTATTACTGTTGACAGTAATTAAACAATTATCAAAAGAATCATTTTCTTACATATTTGAGAGCAGAAAGTTAAAGTGATTTTTTTCTGTAAATGTTGAGTTTTGGTTGCAGAAAATTCCCCAAACAACCTTTAATCAGCTTGATTTCTTGAACAGACCTTTCACTTTCTCTTTAGGATTCTGAATGCTCATACGTGCAAATTGGGATCTAGTAGATGTAACCATCACCAGGACAGGTGTAAAGTTGGGAAGGTCTGTAGGTAAGGTTGGGATGGGTGTTTATTACAGAGTCAAGTCTGACAGGGTCACCTCTCTAGGGGAAGACTGTTGGGAGTGGGCTGCTCCCTAAAGGATGGGGAGCCAAGCATGGTACCGTGGCCAGCAGGGCAGTGACTACTCCAGCCAGGCGTAGAGTGCCCAAGCAGTGCAAGCAGGGGAGGCCTGGGAGGGGCGGTCAGGTTCAGCCAAGAGCCTTGGCCATCAGGCAAGCCCACGGTGAGGCAGGTCGAGCCGGGAGGTGGTCTACAGACTGGGGTCTGGGCAGCAGCAGAGCTGGAGACCGGCAGGCCTACCATGTAGCTCAGGCTGAGCCTGCAGGCCAAGGGCTCGGGTGAATGGGTCTGCTGGGCCGCTGGCCCGCTGGGCCAGTAAGACCTATGAGCGCCATCAAGGCCCTGACAGAGATCTAAGGCTGGCAGGGTGCAGCAAGCTGAAACTTACGCTCGAATTAGGGTTGGCTTTAGCGATAATTCACTAAGAGCTTAGTGTGGTTTACAACAGTGCACTCATTACCTTTAAAAAAGTGCTGTACTTAAAGATAACTGCAGAAATGAAAGATAATATATCTTGTAACCAGCTATCATTCCACTTTGGCTTCTCTTTTTCCTTTGTTTATTTGGCATGCAATCAAGCCAAACCAAGCCTCAAGACACTTCACAGAGCTGCCAAAATCAGGATTTATTTTTTTTAAACAAGCCCTATTCTAAATTGGCCTCTCAGAAATTAATGCAGACTTGGAATAATTATCTCCTTTTAGCCCCATGTCCCAACAGGATTTTGTTAAATGCAGACTTACCATAACTTTCGTTTGCCATAATTGACTCAATTAGAGATGTCCTAACTCCTGTCTCTTATGCAAGATAAATTTCTATCTGGCAGAGACAGAATTTATCTGGTTTACCACTGTCACATAATGATGCCTTTGAAATGCCTTTCAGTTGGTTAGACTATTTAGGTTTGATGTCTGGATTATCTGTAGCTTATCAACTGCTGATACCTTTCTGGCAGACTTTCACCTTTGAGTGTACGTATGATCGAAATATATCACTTTCTGTAAAATATATATATATATATCCCTTTCTGTAATATATACCAGTAGAAAAATTTGCAGTCCTATAAATGAGAGCAGTAAGGCAAGGCATTTGATGGCTCTTCAGAAAGAATAGGATGTGGAGCAAACAAAAGTTAGGAACAACACATTACAAATAAAGGATCCTTAAATACGACACGTTGAGTTTGTGATGACAGTGAAGAAATAGTTTGACATTTACAGCTGAGTTGCCCTAAAAGGTTGGCTGCCATGTCCCCATCTTCCCTGGTCACACACGTGTTGTTCACTCACATGGCCGCAGAGCCAGTGACTTCCACCGTTTCATCCAGCAAGCAATGAGTGTTGAAGAAATCAATTTCTCTGGATCAGCAATAACGACATGTAATGACAGTTCACCACTGCGTAAGTTAGTCTTACATGACTGGCAGCTTAAATTTTGTAATTATAAACCTTCTGCCACAATAGTGCTGTGAAATAAAATAAGTAAGATAAAATAACTGTATGGGAGTGTCAGAAAGGTTTAAAAATAAAGAGTGGAAAGAAGTCCCATTGGAGATCAAAAGGGTAAGGGACCCAGAAGATGAAGGGAGGATTTCTGTACCTTCACCATAAAATCTTCTGAGGTACAAACTAGTGTAAGTAGACCAGTGTAAATCAGCTCATGCAGTTTCCCGGGAAGAAGAATTGGTAGTATTTTTATTTCCTACAATAAATAAACACCCTGCAGAACTGGAAGTCCCAACATGGAAATACTATTACTAGAATGTATTTATTTATTTGCCAGGTTAATAACATTTTATATTTTACAAACGTGAATGAAAACAAACTCCTAGATGTAAGAAAAATGCATTCGAAACTGAACATTATCAAGAGAAAGGGAAATGCAGAGAATCCCTATCATGGTGCGCTTTTTCTCTTGGAGAGTACAGAAAAAATAATTCAGGGATTTATAAAATTGAATTTGTTGGATGCTGGAGCAGGTCTTGTCAGAGCACGTAACTGGAATAGACAGGGGCTGCCCATAGCATTTATGTGTAAACAATTCTAATGTGATTCCACAGAGAAAACCTGCACCCATTTTATGTGGGACTCTATGCTTGCTATCATGTCCTAATGATTTAATAATTACTTTTCAAAATCTCAAACGTGAGCTCTAAGATAGGAGGCTGTTTGTAAGTACCTGAGTAATTCAGCTTTTGTTGCACATTACCTACACACAAACCTTTCTTGTGAGCTAAAAACCCCTTTTTCATGACAAGACTAATGTAGTAATCTAGTTTTATCTTGTACTGTCCAGTTGTTCTAATATAATCTCCAGCCTAGTTTGAAGTTCTGTTAAAGTCAATATATTTTTAGTGTGATCTGTCATTCAAGAATTTGACAAAATCATTTTCTTCTGGTAGGGGTAACATTGCATCCTTATTTGTGATAAGGCAAAACAGCATTTAATTAGAATTGTATTATTTTGATAAATTATCATTATGTTCCCAGGCCTGCAAAGGGTCCGTAAAAGTTATAGAAGAGGTTCTTTTAGAATTCATTTTTATAGGTTTTTTGCTTTAGTATACTAAGGCTGATTCATTTGTTTGGAGCCATTTTACCTCTTTCAGTGGTACTGCCTGAAGTTATTAATTAGGTTTCCTGCTTTTGGTGTTACACTTGCCAGGTTACTGTGATGTGTTGTTGAAACACGTCCATTAAGATGAATGATGGGTGTTGTAATTTCATTATTGTCATCTATAATGTATTGCGCTTTTCTGTCTCTTTTTGTTTTGTGTGGGTCAGGCTCACTGTGTGAATTATAAGATCAAAATAGTTAAAGATGAAGGTAGCTACTTAAGCAATTAGGCCAGAGGCTGGAATTGTTTTTTTAGAAGTGTAGGCTACAAAACCAATTTGTATTAAAGAATGTTTAAGTAATTGAATTTCACAGTATAAATTAAAGTCTCTTGGTGTCATTATGGTTGTTGTGGTCACATAGTGATATCTTGTGCCAATGAAATGTCTGGGTTTTATTTTTCAGTCTGTGTGTAATCTTTAATGAAAGCACTTTTCTGACTTGTAAAGGCTTGGAAGTAATAAACTAGACTACCCATTTTTTTCATTTGATGAAACTTGGACAGAGGTAAGAATTAAAATTGTATAAATTGACTCTCATGAACATGCATAAAGAGAGAAATCATTTTATGCAACAAAGGGGTGGCATGGCTTGCCAAGCAAATATAAGTAATTGGAAAATATAAGACCCAGGTGAGAATTTCCAGCAGAAAATCTGAAAAAAAACAGGTGCCATATAATGTTACTTATTATTATTTGCATACATAAAAATAAAAAATATGTTCTGTCGTGCTATGCAATCAGTTGTGCCAAAGTCATATCTCTATTGCAAAAGCTAAGGTATTATTTTAAATTATGACGGCAGAGTGCTTGTCTCTTTCATTCATCAAACACCTAAGCTTTTCTCGTTAGACACTGATCTGTACTGGAGTCAGGTGGGATGCGCCAGGAGTATTGGTCTGTTATCTGGCCTTTTGCCTGCCTGAGGACTGACTGTGGAATCACCTGTGATTTCAAAATCCCAGCAGGAGAGTTAAACTGTATTACCATCCTTGTTTGTCAAGGTAAACCATCTTTTTAGCCTGTGTGCCATGTTCAGAGCACATTTGAAGATGGGATAGAAGATCTGTTCCTATTCACCACGGATGTTTTCTCAGTGGTCCCCAGATGTTCCAGTCTTCAGGTCATCCTCTCTTTGAGTCTAATTTCTAGCAGTCTAAGTGTTGCTCTGCTGATGGTTTTTGTCTTATGGCATTTTTATTCGTTGATGTTACCCCCAGTAACAGAATAGAGTGATCCTAATGTAGATCAAGGTGCCAATGTTGTAGGCACTTGTAGCAGAATTCTAGTTCAAACTCTCGCAGCCACCAGCAGCCAAAGAGTAGGAGGTAATGTGATTATCTCTAGCATTGCCCCTGCTGTTCAAGGGCTTTGAGGGGTTGTGAACAGGCTTCTGTCTCCCTGTGAGCTATGAGAACTATAGAGGAGAGTTCTTCAAAAGCCTGGTTCTGCTCGCACTGATCTCGGCAGGAGTCCCTGAATTGATTTCAGACAGAGCAGAATCAATCCCTGCTTTTAAAACTACAGTATTTCCCATAGCACAGCCTAGCCTTAAAAACCAGCCAACCAGGAATTTCTCTGGTTCTCAACATACACAGTTTTCATTTACTGTATCACAGAGACGCTTTAGGGACAGTCCATAATATAACTTTAGTCACCTTTGAGTGTAAGCTGCATCAGAGCCTCGAGGAACAGTAGCAGCAGCTCAGAAGCAGACCGCTGTCCTCTTGCAGTGCAAGCTGGAGAAGTTACTGCCGCATCTGCTTGCTCCTGACCTCTTGATGGAGGATTCTGTCCCCACTGAGCTGTTCCTGCAAGTGCTCTTAACCTGTTTTGGTCTAAATGGTCTAGGCCAGTGATGACCTATTCTTTAAACTATGTAAGCTATCCTTCTACTGCAGGGTTGGGTTCGAACCGTTTCCCTCTGTTTAAAACTACTATGTGTTGCATTGAATTGCAGAACACTTGGAATGGCTAGATGTATTGCAGTCAGGGGATAAAAGGCTTAGCATTCCTGTCGCACATTGCTGGGTTTGGATGGATACCCAATACAGGAAGGTAAAAACATAAAGACTGGAAATTTGTCTTATGAGGATAGGAGTTATTTCATTTCTTTGAAGATAGTCACCCCTCATTCAAAGCATTTTTTCAAACTGGAAAACATGGCAGAAGATTTTAGATGTTCTGCAGTGTCATTTATTGGGCCACTTCATTACCATTCCCTCTTGTAGGTGGCAATTAGATGACTCATGTAATAATAAGATACACCTCTTGTCATCTTTCTTGTAGGTGCTTGGCAGTTTTATGACGAATTTGGAGTTGCAATTGAGTCTGTTCTGTCATGCAATAAGGTTACTAACGGAGTATCTCACTTGTCTTGCTTTATTGCTGGTTTCTTTCTGTGAAACACCTTCTCCCTTGCCCTGAACACCTATCTTGTATTTAAGGATAAGGTCCTGCACCAAATCACGTATGGCTTTCCTGCTTCAAATTTCACTCACTTCTGCTCACAATCAAAGGAGCTCCTGGGCGGAGATGTATGATATTTACATGCTCTTCTAATTAGGATAATGATTACACCTGGTTTTAGATAACATTTATAGCCTGCTTCAAAGAGTCTCATTGAAATCGCTGACTAGGCTCTGAATTCTGAGCCTTCAACACCTCGTACAGATAACATTTCCAAGGGATCCGACATTACCTTTGCATGTGTTTTCATGCGAGCTATTAAAAAGTCTTGCAGATATAGGAAAACACAGATTTTGCTTCGTAAGGGGTTAGCTGTTACTTCCATTTATTTCCTTCCTCAAGTATGTGACATTAAAGGTGGGTTGCTCTTGTTCTGATGCCACAAAGGATTATTGATGAAATAAAGGTTCTGCTGAAGGCAATGAGAGTTTTACCATAGACTTCAATGCAGCTAGAATTTCAACTCTGAAGTGTGAAATAAGTAACAGGAGCAGAGAGGGGGAAAAAAAAATTCCATACCTAAGGTCCACAGTAATAACTAAACTTTTTTTAGAGGGGAATAAATGGAATCCAGCTGAGGCACGAAATACTTCCATGAGGCATGTGATAGGTCTAGGTTCATGATTTTTGAATAAGATCGTGAGTGGTCAAAAAGGAATGTGAGATTTCTTTGATGGATTTTGTGAATGTTTCAGTGTATGCACACCTAGATCAATGAACAGTTTACAAAGCGGTAATAAATATGCAGTTGTCTTTTAGTTAGCCATAGGTCAGCTTTACTGTGCATAATACGTATCATCTCTAAAGTGTGGCTGATACTTGCAGAGTTTCATGATGATTTCTGATGAATTGTTTTGAGTAAAAAGTTTACCGTTCTCCATTGTTCTCTTTTAGAAATATTCTTTACAGACTAGATGAAAGGACAAACCAGTTCTCAGTACTGCTAGAGGCGCTGGAGCGCTGCAAACTACGCCAGTCAAATGAGACCATTCAAGCAGCTTTGT
Source organism: Rhinoptilus africanus (assembly GCA_013400135.1). Classification (NCBI taxonomy): domain Eukaryota; kingdom Metazoa; phylum Chordata; class Aves; order Charadriiformes; family Glareolidae; genus Rhinoptilus; species Rhinoptilus africanus. The sequence continues at coordinate 147,133 of VXBO01014551.1, forward strand.
CAGAGGTGCTGAACAGCATCAATTCAGCTCAGGTTTACTTCAAAGCAGGACTTGATGTGTTTGAGACTACCTTAGCTGGAAAGAAATGAGAGGATTCTCTGCATTCTAAGACGTTTGTTTACAACTCGCCCAACAAAAGTTCTGCTTGGACCGGGATTTCTCTGAGGATGAAACCTTTCTCAACTTTTCTTTCAGTTGGTTCTTAAAGGTACTGCAATGTCTGTTTTTATAAATATAAAACAGTCTTTTGCACTGTTCACAGTATATCTCAAATGTCTGTTTCTGAATGTATAAAACATAATGAGAGGGAATAACTCTTAAGATATGATTTTTAGAAGGACATCTGCTGTATTTTTATATGCAAAATATTTTTTTATGACTAAGAGCTCAATCTTGCAAAGTACTGAGCACATCCTGCAATATGCTGAAGGCCTGGTTCTGAGACACCCAAGATGTACGCCCAGGTGAGCTTCCCATGCCTACTCTGTCAGAAAAATGTGACTTAAGTATACTCTTGTGTTTCTTAACTTCCTCGGCAAACTCATCTTCCTTACTCCTTTCAGAGTAAGTAGTTGAAGGATGTGGTGTTTCCTTGGGTATCCAGCACTGGAGTTAATCAGGAAATGCACAAAACACCCTTAGCAGTGCAATCCAACATCTTTACTCCTGTGGAGCAGTAAATACCTCAGTTCTGAGAATACAGATGAACTTTGATTATCCCATTTCTGTATGAAAAAGAATTGTTTTGTCTAGCAATTCCTGGAGAGAAAATTTTTGTGATGATTTCAAATGATTTGAAAAGTTTGAATCAGTAGTTAAACTTGTACAAAAATACTTTTATTCTTTATGTTAAATAAAATAACTGCCTGGTCTTTTAAGGATACTGGCCTTATAAACTTATGCATTACCAAAACAGCCCACTTCAAGGTCTCACAAAATTTCCAGAGACCAATAAATGAAAACAAGACCTCAGAGTTCTGGGAACGTTTTTGGGATTCCACTATTCAGGCACACTACCCACTGTTCCAGGCTGGATCATTCCATCAGTAGTGCCCGGCATATAGGACCTAAATTGTTGTCAAAAAAGCACAAGGAAAACATAAATTCACTCCCAACTGCAGAACCAGGAATTCACCACTGAAGGCACAAGGTGATGAAGCATATTGCAGGGCTAGAACTCCAGTCTGTTTTGCGTTGGTGGAGACACCAACAGAGTATGTGTACAGAGGCTGTAATCACACCATTACCTTGTTGGCCTGAAGTAATCTGTGAATGAAGGGATCAGGAGGTTCAGTGTCCTAACCTCTAAGGGGTTAATATACACATTTGAGAATTTCAGGTCTTAATAATATAAACAGTTGAAATGATTAAGCCCTATTGGGTTTAGAGTTTTACAATCTCAGGTGATTCTTGGGTTAGAGCTTAAAAAATTAATTTTATATAGATACTTAGAATTGAAATGTAATTTATTTGATGGAAACATTAAATGTATTGTTACCCAGTTTGCCATGGAAACATTACAGGAACGTTTCAGGTTGCAAGAAAAATGGAAAAAGTACCTGTATTAATGTAAAAATTGCCGTCTGGAAAATTTCAAAGTGCGCAATGTGGTGAATGACTTTTTAAAGAGCACGTTCGCATAGGATGAAATGAGAGTTGTTTACAGATCTGAGTTTCTCTTTCCAAAAGTCCTTGGCAAATGGGCCACTGTTAGCAGTGACGCAGGACTAGGTACAGACAGTTATGTTGTTGCTGCATTTCTTTGCCAATTGTTATTGTAATGTGGGCAAAAGCATCCCAAGTCTGACCAGAGGCGGGGCTATGCACTTGTACAGCTACAGCTGAAGTGGGAACATATTCAACATCAGTCAGCATGACTGCATGATCTTAGGCATGATAAGCAAGAGTATGTAATTATTCTTTCCCTAATGCTGGTACTAGTTCTGTTTACTGCAGACAGAATTTGACTGATGAAGAGTAACATTTTTTCTGATACTACAATGTTTGTTCATCCCCTTCTTTCCGTAGTTTTTATTATTGTAATACTTAGATGGTTGGAATAGCCACGTTTGAGTTGTATGTTTATTTTGTGATAGCATTTGGGGATGTACTGTGCACACTACGTTTGAATTGTACTTTCTAATAGGGACCACTCTTCCAACAGTTTGTTTAGTAACGTATCTTCTTTAGACTGCTGACTCACTGTGGAGCCAGTGTCTATGGTCGTAAATGATACAGGGTCAGGTGCCATTAAGAGACTGAAAATAGATTAAAAATAGATTAACGCTTCCTTTGACTCTGCCAGGTGAATTTAATAACTGCTTCCTCAGTCTTAGTACCTATGTTCCACCAGAACCACCTCTAATGTAACCGAAGTGTACTCATGCAAAATCAGTTGGGAGGAGTAGGTATGATTTCTCAACCACGTAATTCCTCACTAAAACATTTATCTTGTTTTCTCACTAATGTCCTTCTATAGCCACTTTTAAAATAGCAGACTTCAAAGTACTCCACCACAAAAAAGCCCTGCTACTATAAATGCCAGTCTATTCTGGAGACAATCATATATTCTTGTTGGTGAGATGAATCAGATGAGCTACTTAAGGACTTAAATGCATTGATTTCAGTGTCATCTCACACTCCTAGATCTCTAGGCTTTTATTTCAGGTGTTCAGATCTTACATACAAGTGCTTAGTGGTAATATTTGTACCATTGTAGCTTTGGAAAAGGCACTTTTGAGCCGTATCCTCCCATTGATTTTTAAATCCTACCTATTGACTTCAAAGAATTTATAGCAAGTTGAGGTCCTAAATACCTGGTGTGTTTCTAACATAGAATTTTTGCCCATCCAACTGTGGAACATCAGCTAGAGGAAGATGTTAGTAAATCATAGTAGCTTAGCCAGATTGAACACATTCCTATATTGTGTTGTAATAAATGGAGCGCCCTTAAAGGCAGAAGTATGTTTGCAAATCGCCCGAATGTTACTAAAAGTTTTCTGCCTTTTCAGAAACATCAACTGCCAGAGACAGTATAACAAATGCATTGATTACTAAGTAATCTGAAGTCATGCTCACAGTGACCAGAAAATCCCTGCAGCTTGCAATATTTGTATGCTGAAACAGTTGATAATAAAAAGCTAGTAAGATTTTATTAGTACATATTTTAGAGAGTCCATAAAAAAGCTAAAGTACAATCAATTCAAATGAATAATAAGTACATGGGAGCTGGATTTTGAGTACTAACCTTAAAAAAGGCAGTGAATTGCTTTTATCATCCAAGAAAAACAAGACTATTTTGATATACAGTATCTGTGTGAATATGCAAACACACAAATACACAAATGCCTTATCTTCAAAACATTGTACAAACACTAATTTGCTTGCAGTGATATTATACATCTGCATAAGCATAGATGTAAATAACTACAAGAGAAAATTAACTAGCACGTTGCACTGCTTCACTTACTTTCTAGAAAAGTATTTCAGTCTAGAGGTGTAAAAGAAAGCACCTCAGCTGACCTCAGGTCTTGCAGCAGTAGGTGGGGGAAGGATGAATCTCTCAGGTATCACAGAAGACACCTCTGGAGGTCGTCTAGTCCAACCTCCCTGCTCAGGTAGGGTCACCTAAAGCCAGTTGCCCAGGAGGGACTACGTCCAGATTACTTATGAATATCTCCAAAGGAGGCAGATTCCACAACCTCTTTGGACAACCTGTACCAGTGCTTGGTCACCTTCACAGAGAAAACGCATTTCCTTTTTCCATAGATAATAATTTCTCCGAATCACTCCCTTTATTTCTTGGTTGTTAAATTATTGTAATTGGTTTAATTGCAAACATTCAAAAGATAATCGTGATTTCATTCAGTAAAAACTCTTGGCCAAGGTCTCTAGGATTTCACTGTTTATATGTTGGAAATTTTGTATAAGATTTGTCCTTCAAGTTATGGGATTTATTTTTAAGTTGTAGAGACTAAAGTTTTTGTCTTTTGAGGGTTTTTGTACAGTCCCAAGTTCCCAGTGACAGGATTTCTGTCTACAATGAGAGAGTGATTGAGAACAAATGATGCATTAGGAAATGAAGGGAGGAAAAATACCCATCAGCACATGCATAGTTCTGTGGTATGAATGTACGTGTTTTAGGCAAACTTTGGGAGCCCAGTGCAATTCTATGGCTTGTGTTGTGCAGAAAGTCAGGCAAGATAATGGCATGGGTCATTCTGGCTTTGAAAGCTATTAAATACTATAAACATAGTTATGTCTGGGCCTGTATTCTCAAGGGAGCAGTTAAGAGTTTCCTCAAAAGCCCTGTGTTGTAAGCTGTTATCTGAGTTACTCAGAAATGGGTACCTCCGACATATATGCTGGTCGCTGTCTCAGGAAGCAAACATGGTGTGGAAGATACTCTTTTCCTTTAGTGCTCCATAACATTTTAGCAGTATTCTGCCAGTCACAGAAAGGTGAACGATTTGGAACAAATCTCATTTTAAGATGCCTGGGACCTGAATTTTGAAAACAGTTAGCCTTATACAGTACTAAAATAGTTCAAAACATAGTGATGTGTCTTCTGTTGGAGCTCTGAGTCTACACAATGCAGGGATAGGATTTCATTACCCTGCATAGTTTTTGGTGGCTTTAACCATCAAACTGTTTTCTCCCTTTGCCACCATCTTCTCCAACCCCCTGCATTCCCTGCATTCCATTTTTCAAATTTCCTCATGCCATGTGGTGATTTTCCTCATTCTTCACTGCATTTTTCTTGGTCATTTCCACTAGTTTTCTATCTCTCTGCTTGTTCCTTATTACTTTGAAGTAATCACATTAACTTACCAACTATCACTACTTAGTCTCCCTTTTAAATCACCAACCACCAAGTTAACCCCCTTCTTTTCTCCGTCAGTCATGCCTTTGTTCCCCATCCAGTTCCAGTTTCCTTCGCCAGTCATTTCAGTTTTCCCGTCACATCAGTTCCCTGGTTTTCTGCCACCTTTCCTGTAGCTATGAGGCTTTGTCCCTGTGTGCTTCGTCTCTCCAGCTCTAGACCTTGCCCTCTCTGTTTGAATCTGTTCAGCTGCTTTGTCCGTTCTGCTTGGGCATGGTGGAAAATTAGAGTGATAGATCAGCTCACCTCCCTTAACTTTAGATTCTTATTCCTGGTACAGCCGACCGCAATAAAGAACTGAAAGTAACAGAAAAGTCCTGCTCAGATCCAAATGGATAAAATCTAAGGAGACATCCTATGTTAAATTCAAAGTTATCTCTTCTGAGTATGTGCAAACAGCAGTTTTTCAATTATAACTCTATTGAATGGAAGCAGATTTTCTTGGGGCCTGCAAAGTATTTTTTCTTAGCTGCTTTCTCCCTAATGTCTGGATCAGGACGTTCCCCCAAAAACATCGGTGTAGGCAGGTGAGAATCTTGAAGGTTTTGAAATAAAGTTTTTGAAGTTGGATGAATAAGAGATGATAGACAAATGTAATCAGAGTTGGACTACCTGCTACCTGCCTACAAAATAAAATAAGCAGTATGTAAGCACGTATTTTTTTCTGACTGTGTGCATGCCATCTAGTACCTTTGATTACGTGATGGCTACATCTGAATTTCTGTTCGTAAATATCTAAGTAAAAATAGATGGTTAGAGCAGAAGGAAATCTTGGTTACTGTATTGTAGTGTTCTAAATGATTAAGGATGATAAGGACTCAAGCCATATGAACAGACCTGTACTTGAACCTAGGAAGTGCCTAAAATAATGAATACTCATCTAGGAAGCAAAGGATTTAAGAATACCAAAATTAGACTCTATGTTTACTAAAACTGTGGTGCTACCAAGCCTAACTTTTTTTTTCCCCCTACTTTGAATCCCATTGCCCCTGGTTCTTTCTACTCTTGCTCATACACACCTCTCGTAACTAGAGAATATATACACCTGCGGATTTAGATTCACTAAAAAATTATGTTTCCCCTCAGTCTTGCTGACTCAGTCTGGTTTTTTCAGCAGGGTTGACTTTACCACAGTTGCTTATCAGGGTACTATTCCACATGAGTGAGGTTAGCAGGATTTGACCACTATTTATGGAATTTCCAGAAAGATTTGGTATCACAATATTGCTTATTTGTGTTTTGTCTGTTCTCTTTAATCTTTCAACACAGATTATTAGAAGCAAGAGTATCTTTTTCAAAAAATGGGCAGGAGTCTCTTGGTCAACGTTAAGTAAACCCATAGGGCAGAATATAAATGTGCATGTGCAAGTGATGTATAATAATCTAGTGTTAACTTAATTGTTATTATAAATGTTGGCACAGATTAATGCACACATACTCTTATGAGCTTCACAGATTGGAATTAATACAAGGGCTTAATTTAAGAAATGTAATCCCAATATAGGTGTGGAACAACTTTTTTTTGCTGTTTAAATGTAGTATATGCTTACGTGACTGCCCAATCCATTTAGTTAAGAAAGATTAGGGGTTTTTTTAAGCTACTTTTCTCTGATTTATTTTCCAACAAGCCTTTTAAAATGAAGTCTTGCTCTTTATTTTTCTTTTAAATGTGTACTGCCTTTAGTGTTTATGGAAAGGTTATCATGTGTTAAGACAGTGTAATGTCTTGTCTGATCATTCCTGAATTATTTGATAGAAATATAATTAGTATTTCAAAGCATGGTCTTTGGAAGAAGGTCTTTTACTGACCAGTTAACAGATATGATATATGATACGAGATGCTATACTGGGGTGGCTGCCTTTACCATGTAGTGGTATAGGTGTGCAAGGTGATGCTTTGAGGCAGTAATTTAAAAAAACATTTTTTTAAAAAATAGTATTGCAGAGACCTGCTAATTTTCCACCATTTGAAACTGTTCTCTCCTGAGGATACTGGTAATATAGCAATGTAATACCAAGTTCTCTTAGGACCTGCAGCAAGCTCTTGGTACAGGTGGCATGTTAGGGGGTTGTCTGAGCTGTCAGTGTATTTCCACAATTTTTAATTAGTGTCTCTTGTAGCTACACTCAGGTTTTATGTAGCACAGTCCTGATAATGGTCTGAATGGCACCAAGGTGAGATAGATCAGTCTGACTGATGTTTTAGCTTGTTACAGGAACTGCTGTTGCCTCCTATCCTTAAAATGTTAAATATAATATTTGGTAAGTACTTCCAAAACTTTTGGTGGTTTTGGTCTGTATACTGAGGATTCTGAAAAAGTACAATACTGGGGTTTTTTTCATGCAGACTCATTTCCTGTTCTCAACAGCTGAAACTTCTTGTAGTCTATGAATCCACTAGAGGAGAAATACAGAGATGCTTAGTATTTCATACTTAAAGCAGATAAGATGAATACAAATTCTCTTTGTTTTCTCTTTGCAGTTTATGTAAGTTAATATGCAACATACTCTTATCACATGTATTATGATTTGGTATTCTGAGATAAATGGAAAATGAATGTGATTCCATATCCAGAGGAAGTATAATGAATTCAGGGAACACTTCACATTCAAGTATCTTAACTGCATACAATAAGAAAAAGCACAAGTGAAGATACTTGTAACAGATACTTTGGGGGGTTTGGGTACAGGTCTGGAAAATAGTACTCTTCTGCATAAGGCCAGATTTAGCATTGCGTTCGTACCGAGCTGCATGGTAGTATGTTGTATGTCCTCGTGGCTGTGCCTTCGAGGATTAATGCTCAAATACTGTGATCAATGATCATGTTAGTCTCAATACAAACTATTATTTTTACGTCACGGAACACCTTACAGAGTTTACCTAATTGGATGGAATATGCAATTATTTCTGCCTTTTGTATGCAAAAGAGCAGCTGTCAAGTTGTTTTATCTTTGTCACGCTTTGACATAGAATGTGAGACTCCTGAATGATGACTCCTTCATTCCATCTACTTGTAATTTTTCATGTAGTAAAACCAAGTTCCCACAATTGATAGCTAGTCACGTCAGATTATTAAGTCACTAGGTTTTTTGACCATGCAGTAATAGAAACTTGGTGCAGTGATTCCTGGAAACCAATAAATATCGTGTTATGTGGAAATGTGCAATGAAAGGTTGATTTTTATAACACATTATAGAATGTTGAGTCTGAATAAAACAGCTTATTTGCAAAATTAGTTTACTTTATATCAATTTGTACTTTTATAACATAGTGTAATAAAAAGGTAATACTGGCCATTAATGTAAGTAGATTCTACGTACTTTGATTAAGAAGCACATTTTACTTGTTTGTGCTAAGAATATGATTTTTGTAATCCGTGAGAATGTTTGTAGAGAAGGCACTATGGACTGGAATTCAGTAATAAGCATTTTGTGAAAGTGGTTGTGAATTAGACGTTTGCTCCATGGTTACATTTTTGCTAGAAATTAAACTGGAATATGAAGATGTGTATAATGTACATTGCACTGAATGATTTGGAATTATATTCATTTGCTTTTTTGTTAGTTTTGCTTTCTTTTTTTAATTGGTTCTGCCAGTGAGCTGTAACATATGCCTCTCAAGCTGCTGATTCAGTAACATGGATCCCAGGGCATTAAAACATAATGGGAAGAAGCAAAAAAGCAAAGAAGAAAAAAAAAGTAGCTAGACAGAACCTCACAACCCTGGGATGAATTGAATTATTTTTAGGTGCTGGTATATAGAAAGGCCAGATATTCAAATAATTGGTCTTTCAGGTAGGAAGAAATTGTCTCTGTATGTTTTTGGAAATCAAAAATTTGAAAATTAGATAGAGACTTTGGATCAAACTGAGATTAAAAAAAAAAAGCTACTGAACAATCTGAATGCTTTCTGAAGAAAGAGACCAGTCATTTCTGAAAATCTTGATGATGTGTAATATTTATATTATATGAAATTCAGATCATCAGGCTTTTTCCTGTAGTTCAGAGATCCTGAAATTATAAGGTAGTTACCTCACGAAAATACAAATTCTGTGTTTTGCTCATAGTATATGAGAACTTAAGGCTTTTCTATACTTACGAAGCCCTTGAGAGGTGTAATGAAATAGTTTCATTGTAAATTAATGTGTATTTCCAAATTTTATCTCCATTTTGTGTAGGGTTTTTTTGAAACTGCTTTCCTGTTCACCAAATTAAAAGGAAAAATAAAAGTGATACCTTGTTAATGTTTTTAATCATGGCTAGATCATTAACTTAGTTTGATACATTAGCTGCATACAAAGTGCAGCTCTGACTAGAATATCTCATGTAATGTTAAAGACTAATTTGTGAAACATGTTCCCCCAGAATATGTTTCCTTTAAGCCATGTAAACTTGTGCCATGACAATAAAAGCCAACCATATATCAACAGTTTTATACAAGTATCTTGTTTTAAATTCCTGATGATAGATCTGTGTAAGTCGTTATTACTGAAAAAATGTCGTTGTTACTGAAAAATGTCATTTAAGCTAAACGTTCTTTGCCTGGGTATCAAAATCTTCTGTGGCTCTGCTTAGGAGATTGGACCGTTATCCTCTTTCACTGAGTAAATATCTGTGCAAGAAAATAATAATAATAATAATAATAATAAAATGTATATTTACCATATTATAAGCATTCCAAGTAGCCAGTCTTGGTATAGATCAGATTTGTCCAAGAGAATGGGAATATATAACCGTCCTCTCCATTATTTTCTTTAACCTTGAGATTCCTGTGGCATTTCTTGCACCTGGATTTCTAACCAAGTAGTAGCATAGATTTCCACATAGGAGTGGTCTCTATAGGATCATGTAATTATGAAGGCATTTGCATTTTATATGAAGTGTAGGTATGGTAACCATACAACTGAAGTATTCTATTGCACCAGGTACCAGAAAGCACACAGTGGAGATCTGTCTCTTGCCCAGAGAACTCCGATGCCAGTTTAACCAGCTCTGAATCTGTTCTGAATGCACTGTAGACCAGTAGGAGCACTTCAGCCCCTCACTGATCTGTTTATTTTGGAAAGAGCAAGGTATGAAATAACTAAGACTTACAACACTAGAAACAGTAGAAAATCCCGTCTTTGAAACTCAGGGCCTTGTGTGTTAGTTTCTATATTCCATCAGAAGAGAATGTGAAAGTGAGCATGAGAGCAGTGCTGTGAGCGGAATCGATTCTGAGATGCTTAGTAACAGCAATGGGATCGCCATTTTCTCCCTCACAGGCAAGAAGTAGAAGGGCTGACCCCAGGACTGGGTAAGATAAGCTAGGTTTAAATATCTGAGTTTAAAAAGCCTTAAAGCCTTTGTTGAGGCAAATACACAAAGGCACCAAAGCAAAGATTTCTTTCAGTACAGTGACCTTGAACAGTCCATTGGCCTTATTTCTAAACAAACTTCAGTCCCTTTCTGGTTGTAGTCCTCTCAGCTGCAGAGGCTCTGGGCTGTATCTCAAGTGTTGTAAACCCAGATCGCTCCTTTGAGGCTGTCGGCTTACATCAAGTGAAGATCTGATCTGCTCTTTGTAGCTCAGCCTCAAACAAACGGAAGCACTTTCTGACATTGCTTGACTCTCTCATTTCCAGAGAAATCTAGCCAAAGCCTCCAACTCACCTCTGGGTGTGTTTGAGCTGAGGCCAGTGCTATGCCAGAGATGAATTATCCCGTTGGTTAAGGCTTACTTTTCCTGCACCGCAGAGAGCGCACATCGGAACTAATGCCATGCAAATATTTACTTCCATTTAACATGTGTTGTTGGTTTAATAGCATGTATTGTACTTAAAATTGGACCTCCCCCTTAAACCTGTCAGCCCTTCAGAACAAGCTGCATTTATACTGTATAGTACAAAACCAGTTTCATACGGTATCCTTCTGGCTCCTGTAGCTGTGATTAGAGCGGAAGATGATGAGCACAGCACCCTATCGCAACTCTGTTGCTATATCTTCTACAGGAAAAAGGGAAAATAATGGGCAGAGACGTAGTTTAAGAGCCAGAAATACAGAAGTATAAAATATAAAACTTAAGACAGTAGTAGTGTTCATGTAGTGTTGGTTATACAATTTAGAATGAAAGCTAAATAACTAGTATCTAAAGTGAAATAAAATGGGTACATAGTGTCAATATCAAAGAAACAAAATGGCTAAGAAATGGGTTTGCTTTGATTGTATAAACCTGCGGGGGTTGTTACAGAACACACAGGGTAATCCTGAAGGTTAACAACTGGTCTAAGTCCAAGTTAGATGGATACATAACATGAGAGAATGTGTACTGCTGTATTACTAGTTAGAAGCTGAAATGTCTAATACCTATCAAAAAGGAACTGTTCTATTCCAAACTGGGATACAGCATCCAGAGAAACAATGAAAAAGATTGCCATCTGCCTCTACCACAAACAGGTTGATGTTTCTAACTGTATTTCTGTGGGTTTCCCCTGAATAATAACAGAGCTCAGTGTAAGGATTCATGAAGATGGATATGTCTTTAGCCTGGGTGACAGGCAGGTGTTTGTCACCGTGGGACTATATATGAAAGATGGTCAAATTAGCTGAGTAAGTTTCCACATATGTCATGTGTCACTGCATTTCCTAAAGTGAAAGATCACCGTGTTATCTAAAATGAAGATGCAGAGCTATGATGGGAGACCTTCATATGCAGGTGTTACTGATACAGTGAGCGTGAAAAATTAGATCGTACCCCCACGCATGAAGTTCACATTTTCAAATTCTAGGAGGATGACCCTATAATGAACACTGACTGAGTTCACTTTCAGGACTGTGCCATTCATAAAGCGCTTGTCACGCTCTCCTAGCACAACATAATCAGGGCCCTATGAGTGACTAATAGCCTTGTATTCATAGCAAGGCAATTTATTATCCTATATGTAAAATGACAACTTCATTATCATTCACTATTATAAAATAGCAGGGAAAGTAGCAGTTGAAATAAAAAGGCAGCTTTTTAAATAATTCTTTTTACAGTAGGAAAATCCAATCCATAAATTCGCAGCATGTAACGTTTTATTAATCTATGAAGAATTTAACTTGATGTTCCATGGCATACTTCACTGATGCTTCATCATTAGATTTAGAGAGAAAAATTGATAGTGACTGGTTGCAGCATCATGGGTTTTTTTCAACCAGCTTTGCACCTCCTACTGTGCGGTTTTAGATTGGCAGAATTCTGCCTCAGTTACTTTGCTGGCCATCCAAGGAACTGACTCTAGGCTGCACAATTTGATGCGGCTTTGTAAACTGATGGCAGATACTTAGTTTTGGTCACCATACAGTGCAAAATATTCGACAAATGATTGCTCTTCTCATGGTTTGTGCTGTTAGTCCCATGAGGCCTTCACTCTCCATATGCAATAAGTAACCATTTAGCTTGGGAAATCTTTCTTGCCATAATAATCATATTTACCCGACTTTTCTATCATTTACTTATATTTCTGAGAAAACAACCTTTTCAGAGTACATTAATTTGCTTCAAATTACATATGTTGATGCCCATCATTTTATAAATAAATGAAAATGAGTGATCAACCATGATGGATGACTCATTAAGTAGACATAAAACAGATTACACGATAAGGTGTGATCTGGTTGGATGTTGATCCTTCACAGTATGGCGTGGTTGGCATCAATAACTGTAACTGGAAAGGAGAGTTAAAACTGTTGAGGGAGAGAAATCACAAACCATCAGATTTACGGGAGGATGGGAACAGCATGAAGTTGAAAGGGCTAATAGAACTCTTTTTTTTCTTTCTGACAGAATATTTAAGTAGCTTATTTTAATAACTTTTCTGCACCAATTCTCTTTCTGGACATCATGCAGCATTATGGCCAGGCCTCAGCTGGCACACTCCAGGGATCTCTAATGTAGACCACCTAATTTAATGAAATCTCATAAGAGGGGGCACTGGTTACTCCTGCAGTGCAATTCTTTTTGAAAAACATCTGTCAGAGAAGGTCTTTGCATAGACAAGCCTACAAGATGAAGGCTAAGACAGAAAGTTATACTGAACCAGCAAATAAATTTATTAGGAAAAAAATGACTCTTGTAAATCTTACATAAAAATAGCTATGTTCTATGAGCACCTCAGGGTCTCCAAGATGGTTAGATCACAATGCCTGTATGACCTGAAGAGGTTTTCTGTTTTCCTCTTTTGTAGATAGTGGGACCAAGGTGAAAGGAGTTTGCAAAGAATGAGGAAGGCAGGCATACCTGGGACCTCCTGCGTTCCAGAAGAGAAGTGTGACTGCTGGACTGGCCTTCTTAAGCTTTTCTCAAAGACAGAAATTTCTGCCAAGATAAATTTCTCTAGTCAGAGAACAGTTATATACTTCTTTTTCCAAGAGGACGTACAAAGACTTAAGAATTCTCTCCCCGACCAATTGTATGACACTTTGGATAAATCTTTATATGCAATAATACTCAAGGACCTAAGTAATACATCATATTTGATCTGGCCAGGCATAAATCATTTATTCATGATATATCATTCATAACTTGATTCATTGACTCATCTTTAGACAAGACAAGGTCAGTAGAAAAAAAATGATTAAGCTTTTTGCCTGCAGGAGGAAGAATCTTAAACAACAAATTCATCTTCACATCCGACCTCATGAAACTTGACAGAGAAGATTTTAAAAATAGAAGTAGGCTTAAAAAGCCAACTTTTACTCCCAATTACACTAGTTTAAATCCACAGTCACTCCACTGACTGCACAGTAAATGGGAAAAGCCTGTACAAGTCAATGGAATCAGTCTGGAGTTTGTACCATCAGGGAAGAATTTGACTCTGAAAGAGGGGACTTGGACATTTAAAGTTGAAAATAATGTGCCTGAATATTGGATCAAAGATGGCAAGTCAGTCTCTGTACCTGGTCATGTCATTATAAATCTGTCAAGATGACATGAAATTTCAGACTAGTCTGAGCCTTCTGGCAAGCTGAACTAAACAGCCTCCTTGATTTACAGTTAATGTTTTTGCCTGTGTTACTATTGTAATTTCTTTTCAATGGACCTACTCCCTCCTGGTCTGTGCTCGAGAGCAACATCTTTAGAAGAAGTCCCTGTTTTGTTAAATGACACAAGGTGCAGGAGTATGTCATTGCCCTGCAGTGTATCCATGGTCCTAGCACTCTGAATTTTGCCAAGCCTTTGCCCATAGAAGAGGGCAAAATCTTCTTGTGTCTGAGTGCAGTACTGGTAGCATTTGTTGTGAAATAATTATTTTAAGAGGAAGTAATACCACACTTCAGGTAAGGTAATGCAGATCTTTCAAACTAATTTAAACTTGTCCGTGTTCTTAAATGTCCAGAGGGCACAGTAATATTCAAATAAGCATCTATGCATTTTTTCTAAAATTAAACAAACTAAAGCAATGTATCCAAATTTAACTTCATCATTCCATTTGGGAGAAATCTCAACTTGAAATAAGTGAGTTCATGGAGTGATTGAATGCCTTTATCAACAAGCAAAACTGATAAAAATGCTTAATTCATAGAACCCTTTGGAATTCTTCTATTTGTTTATAAGAAGGGGATGGAAACCCATAATTGAAAATACCTGAAATCAGCATTTTATAGCCGTGAACCTGGAAACAGATACAAGCACAAGACAATGATACATTAGAAAAGAAACAGACTTTAAGATAGCTGATGGGAGCTTGTTTGTAGAGGGATTTTCAGGGGCTTTACTTTCTTTTTTTGCTTTTTATATTTCAGACTGTTGTATTACAGAGTAGCCCACCGAATGTTACAGTTATGAGTGTGAGCTGGAGAGTCCTTGAGCAGTGCATTTCCCCTACATATCATTCTAAAAGCCCATGCTAAATAACCTAGTGCTGATTTCACGTATCCAGTGTTCAGTAGCCTTTAAAAATTCTCATTTCTTTGCTTTAGGCAGTAGCGTAAAACATAGAAATGTATCAGCGCAAGGCATGTAATGGTATTTTCTTATATCACAGTTCTCATAAGGAACAACAACTGTATTTTTTTTAATATGAATAAACTTTTTAATCGATTTAATAAGTTTAAAGATAAATTCAACCTAGGTGGCTAATATAAATGCAGTACTATCCACACAAAAAAAAAAATGAAAGAAGAATAGAGCATGGCACCTTAACCAAGAATTCAGAGGCTACTCTTAGTAAATCTGTTTGTGAACTTGCAGTAGCAAGTCTTTAATCACACAGAATACTCATGACATATCCAAACGTAGCAAAATAACCATTATGTTTCTTTGATCATATAAACACATTTACATTAAAGCATTTAATTTTTTTTTAATATTAGAAAGAATTTAACTTCTCCTGATTTTTCTAATGTCAGCCTCTTTGTGGTTTCAAAAGACTGATGTTGTCTGCAATGCAGTCATTCACTCTACAAAGTGCTTCCTCCAAGGCAGAAGTGACCAAATGCCATGAGAATGAACTGTGCAAAATTCCAGTGTATCGATGTGAGTTGCTGTTCAAGGGGAAGAGAACTGTCATAGTTTAGGCTGGGCTGGCATGGTCGCTTAGCCATTCCTTAGGAATGTGGGATAGGAAGGCAACACACTGATTTTGCCACAGCAGGAATTAGCCAGACAGATTCATTCTTGAAGACAAAGGACTTTCTCTGAAGCCTTTAGCTTTATATTTGAATGCTGTATCTCATTCTGCATAACTGTCACTGTGTACAGATCCTAAACTTATCCTGAAGTCTGCTCTATTTTAAGCAAGACAGGCATAATCGTTTGTTCAAAGCTCGCCTGTTTGTTTCACTGCTTCTTTTCTTTGTGACTCCTTACGCATAGATTTCTATTCTGGTGTCATTTAAATTCCTGCAGAAGATTACTAATTGCTTTCAAGGACATTGTGGCTTGATACTATTCTTATGACATCTTCCATTTTTGCTTTTCTAGTTTTTACCCATTCAAACGAAGTGTTACACCAATACTGTAAATAGCTTGAATGAAATTCCCGATAAAACACTGGATTTGGCCGAATAATGCATCTCTAGTATTTTCCAGTTAAACTTTACTATTATCTTATGATTAATTTCTCCAGCATAAAGTCTTTCCTTGTGGTATTCTTCTTGTCAATGCCTGGGAATTTCTTGGTGAACTGGTGCTGTATCACCTTATCAAATGTGTTTCTGCATTCCAGTTTGTTCCCATTTTATCCATTGCAGAGTATCCCCACTGCTCCCTTTCTTCCTGGTATAAACACTGTATAAAGTCACACTTGTGCTTACTAAATTTGCAGTGGTTTACGACACTAGAATTTTAGACCAAAGCCCTGTTTCCTTACAATTGAAGACATTACACTTCCTGAAAAATTACCCATAAGCTACCCTTTAACTTTACCTGGTCCCATGGGAGGTGTCCCTGCCCAAGGCAGGGATTTGGAAGTAGATGATCTTTAAGGTCCCTTCCAACTCTAACCTTTCGATGATTCTATGAACTTGATATATTTTCTTATTTGGATTCACTGAGCTATGTATTTACTTTATCTTTATAAAGAAAGATGCCAAGTTGAACAAATTGCTGTGCCAATAACCTTAGTCCAGAGATGCATGATTCCTATTCAAGTCTTTTCTACCATATTAGACACGTAGAGGAAAGTATTTTTACAGGTCAATATTAAATTTATATAATCCCAGCAACAACTGTTCGTTGTTAAAAAAATAAAGAAATACATTGTTAGTAACACCCTTTTTCATATTGCACTTTTTGGTTGAGTAGAGCCATGCTGCAGAGATAGGAATATATCATTCAGCATGTCTGGCTGTATTTCCCAATTGCTGTTAAGAACAAAAACTATTAATACTAAAACATGGTGTTCAACGGATAAGGTCAAATTCATTCTGCAGCTAGAGTGACATTATAATTAATGAGAGATCTGTATATGGCAAGAAAGGAGAATATTGACCCATTAATACACATTTGAAAATCAAAGACCATTTATCTCCTGGTAATTCTTGCACTCGTTCAATGTTACATGATTTTTTCCCTCTAAATGAAGGACACAAAAGCCATTTAAAAACTAAGTGTTTGAATCTATAAGTGATACTTGAAAGCCTGAAACTTGTGCAGCATTATGTCAAAGCAGAACAGGAAGAGCACAGAGCGACAACATCTGGAACAGCTGGAAGACTACAAAGATCTGTTCTGGCTTTCAGGTTGGGTAAGTGCTTTATCATATGCATTAAGTGTTATTGTTCCATTATACGTATGGGAAAATTAAGTGTAAATGCAATGCCCAGACACATTTGTGACAACTCATAAAAAACCTCCAAGATCTCCAGTCCACTGCTGTATTCATGAGAAAACAGTGCTGCTCTGCATGCCAGAGAGTGGTCTGCACAACACAGAGAAGGTGCCTACTGCATTCTGCCATCAAAGGCAGAGCACCCATCAAGGGCAGCATGGCATGAGTGCCACCCCAGAGGCCCATCTTAAGTGGGTGTCAAACTGGGAGAACTACAGGTTGACAATGCCACTTCCTGGCAAGGTGACATGTGGAGGAGCCCAAGGAAAGTAACAAAGCAAACACAGGTGCCCAATATCTATAATCCTATTTAAATGTGGGAATACTCACAATTTTTGTTGCTGTGGTTCTTCCATAGGGAAAATACTAGATTTTTGCTGTGCCGAAGTTCCTCTGCCATGCTTGCCATTGTTGTATTTCCATGCATCTGTCCTGAAGGTAAAAATATTAACTTTTACAATTTGTTTGCTGATTTGCATGTCATAAATGTTTAGTTTTTACATTTATTTTCAGTTGACTGTATGTTTTGCTATGCATTTAACCCAAAAGTCTAAGTGTGATCATCTCATTTACTACAAATAATCAGGAAACCCTTTTCTATGTAATTTATGATCTTTCTTCATTAAGGTATAATATTTTTCAGTCTTTCTCTGGCAAGGTAATAGGCTTTTGTCCATGATGTGGTTATACCAAATAAAATGGTATAACCATTCTGTGTCTACTCCAGGGTTCTTATGTTTGCTTTTAGTGTTTCCTGAAGTAAGTTCAATAAAACTAACAAAACGTCCATCTGTTTTTTTAAAGAATTATTTCATACAATATCTAACTCAAAAATCTTTCACGTTGCACCAACAAAAAGAATAACATACAACTAAAATCCTTGTAAATGTCTTCTGCGAGAGCCATATTGTCGCTGTTAGGGGAAGAAGAATGGTTGCCATTTTCTAATATTGTTTCTTTGCTGAAAAGTATTAAGAAAAAGAAGGGGTTTTTTTGGAAAATTATTAATCTTAAAGGTCTTTAAGTTCACTATTTTCAAAAACTCTTCAGTTACCTGTAGGGAATCCAATTAATAACAAAATAACAAATAAGGCATTTTTGTATTTCCTAATCCATGCTGTGAGTGTATGCAGGTAAGAACTTTTTGCATTCCGTGATCACAATATAAGCAGAAATACTGGCAATGTGTTTTGGTTTATCTCAGCTAAAATAAAGGGGAAAATTAATTGTTTTAGTTATTTCCCCCATTATTTTGGGTAAGTAATAAAAATTTTTATCACTGCTTTCTCTGTGCTTAATTTCATCTTGAAACTGCTTTGTTGCATTAAATATTTGCTGACCTCAAAAGAATTGAGGTGTGCAATGAACATCACTGGGAAATAAAATATCAGCTGACTAGGGATCAGTTAGTCATTACCAAGTCCCAGTGAAGAACTGGCTTGTGGTCTGCAACAAACTGCATTCTCTTTTAGACCGTTTGCTCTAAGGCAAAACAACCAACACTCTGGGTAGCAGGTGCCCAAGAGATCCCAGGGAACCCCACCAGCATTCTGCTTCTGTAGGTGGTGTCTTTTAGTTTGGTGTACCAGTCTCCTTTCTGTAGGTCTTTGGGGAAAACATCAAAATGAATTAGATGAATTAGATTTCCTCTAGACTTTGTAGTTAAGCATGAATGTGGTATGGTGCTCTTTCAGATTGTCCATTGTCAAGTCAATGTTGATTTTATAGTGGCAGTTGCTTCCCCATGACAAATAAGTTAACAGTTCGTCTAAAGTATTTTAGTTCTCTATCTTTTTCCCATGAAAGGCATTAAACTGTGTAAATGCGAGTTGTTATCTCTTTATCAATTGGTTTTGGTTTTTTTTAAAATAACATCCCTGTAATAGAACAGCCAGAGCAGTAAGATGAGAGAAGGAATGAAAGACAGTAACTTTCTGTCTGGTTTGTATTCATTTTTTTCTGTTTCTCATTGTTTTCATGCAACATGTGTAATATAGCCAACATAGTACACTCTGTGGGTTGATCATTACTGAAAAATAGAAAAGTTATATTTGTCTATTCAGTATGATTTGTTTTATGAAAAGCTTATAATCTGTTACAGCTCTGTCTGAAATGAAGCAAGATGCATAACATTCTGTATGCAGTTTCTCTGGCATCTTCTTAAAGCAGATATAGATTTGAAGTTAAATTGACATAGTCTGCGCCTTTTAAGATTATGCATTTTTAACCTCGAACAACATGCAGTTTATAGAAAAATGCAAAGAAAATATGAATTCCCATTAAACAAAATTCAGTGCCATTTCCAGGTTCTGTGTGTACAGTGATAACGAGTCATGTTTATTGTGTATCTTTAAAAATTATCTCTCCTTGGTTTCCATCTTTCTGTTCAGATTGTGACTCCAGCAGCCTTGAAATGGATTAATTTTGTTGCCATAAATTAAATTTATTTTCAATAGGTTTACTTTATAATACCAACATTTCTGTTAGAGGTAGAATACTTGTATGACATTTTAAATACACTTTTTTTTCCAATTTGAGAAAAGAGCTATAAGATCTGTGAAAATATTCCAGATCCTTAAAATACTTGTTTTGTTTTCTGGGAAGAAGCAAAGTTTAAAGCTTTCAAACCTGGCTACAATCTGGATTTCTCCTCCGAGAGGATGGATGAATTAAATACTAAGTAGTCTTTTCTCAGTACATTGTGACCAAATGGTGAGTTCCATATATAAAGCTGTTGGAGAGATCTGCCTAATGTCGTGGCCTGGCTGATTGGCTAATGCCAGGATGGCACATGCAAAGACCTTTCTCTAGGCATAATTTGTGTTAAAGTTGAGAATTTAAGGTCTGAGAAATAAATGGAAATCAAGAATCTCAATTCTTTCTCTGGCTGTGAATGTCCCTGGCAAAACAACTCTGTTTTCTAAACGGGTCAGATATCTCAGATTTAAAATATAATTTAGTAGCATGCATGCATAATCTCATGTCATATAAGGGAAGATGGGTAAAGCTGTATCAGCTGTGTAAGAAACAAAGTCCAGTAATTAGCTGTCTTTCCATTTAGCAACAAATAGCTGTGCAGTAATATTAGAAGAACATTACTGAAACTCATTTTCAGTAATGCAGCTCCTTGATATTACAAATGCATGAATCCCATTAAATAAAGTTAATTGAATTTTAAAAGGCCACTTACAGCTCACACATCAGGTAGTTTTCTGTACCACACCATCAGAAATATTTCTTTGTGAGAGAAAAGCAGAACAAAAACGGAACAACTCCCCCTCTGCCCCAAAGTGATTAAATTTTCTTCCCAAATATCCTGCACACTAGATGTGCTGGCACTTCTCATTGGAGAACTCCGTTCCTCACCCCAGTTACATAATGAAATAGAATTTTGTAAGATGAGGACCATGTGCAAGAAAGATCAGAAAAGGATTCCCATATCAAACAAGCAGTTCTGAAAAGAAAATCTCACCCTCCGTATAGTGTCAAGGAAAAATCAGAGAGGCACTAAGCAAAACATGATGTAAGAAAGGGGGATAAACTATTACTTCATCCTGCAGATAGATATGAAGACAGTCAATATTCTATGCTAGAACAGTTGATGATGATCAAGAGCAGCCACAGAGTTGCCAGTCTACATAGCGAAAAAATTCAGCATATACGTCTGCAGAATTGGGACTTGACAGAAGAGGAAATAGCCACCCATTTTCAAAGTGAAAGCAAACACTGAAAAGCTTGTCTGAGCTGTTGCAACTACTTGGAGTACATTGTGGCCAAGTCAATATGGGTGAGAAACTAGGGTGAAAAAGAGGGAAAATGTTCTTTCATATTTTGCCCTAGCGAAAGGTCAGTTTGTCACCGGTATCGTTATTTCAAATTCTTCCCAAAGATCATTCCCCAAGAACCCACCTGCCACTTGATGCTGTGGTTCAACTATCAGTCTTACCGGCTCCCATGGATTTTAGGAGTTGTATCAGTAGTTGTCTCAAGCCCACATAATCACAGTTTAACCCCTAGTAGCTGTTTTTCAAAGGAAGTCCCTTGGGAGCCACAAACCAGTTAAAAATGCAATCATTCTTGTGCTGAAAAGGAGAAAAGAAAAATTAATAATCAAAGCAGCATAATGAGCAGAATGGCAGCTTACTTACGGAAGGTGCATTTTCATCTCCAGCAAGTGAGGAAGAAATGAATTCTGAGAATACAAATGAGGAAAATCAAATACCTTAAAATCTTTGAGAGGGAATTTTGACTTATCAGATAATGAGCTAGCTTTTAGTGATGAGAATGATAATGATTCCATTACTAATACTGATAACAATAACAATGGCTGTGTGTGAGCTTAGCAACATCAAATGTTTTGCATCTGTTGAGAGAATAAATTTTTAATATAAAAATGAGACATGAAAAGATACAGATTTTTTTTTAAAAGCAGTAAAGACACAAAGAAACCTAACAGTAATAATAAAGTACATGAATGAATAGAATATAAAATGTATTATTTTTATTTACAGAAACTAGAATAAATTTATCAGGTTGAGGAAACATTACTAACTTGAATTCAAGCCTATCTTACTACTATCCTCAAGTCTGTGTGCCATGATAAATAGTCAGATGGCCAAAAAGCATGTTAGATGCGCCAAGTTTTGATCACTTAGGGCTGTCTGAAGGAAAAAAAGATAAAAAACAAAAGCAACCTAGGGACCAAAGTCAGTGTCCTTGGTTTTTCTAGAGCTGAGAACTTTCTGCTTTTTAAGATGATCCAATGACAGCTATTCAAAGCCAGTTAGACTGAATTATGACCTACTTTCCCTTGATAACAAGAGAGCCTTCTCACAGACATCAATAGATATTGGAATGAAACCAAAATTATCAAGAAGACTGATAATGGCTGAACTAATTAGGATCGTTGGTTATCAAATATACACCTTAAACTGCTTCATAAATCACAGCCTGCCAGATTTAGCCTCAAGGGAAGGTTCTGCAGAGTCAACATGAGAAGTTATGTTGATACAGAAAATATTATCATCTGCTGACATTTACCTTCCATCCCTTTATCTAAAATCGTGCCTCTATTAATTCATAATCTATGATAAGTAAAATATACATTAGAGGAATACATTATGTAATAAACCCAGCATTGTAATTTCCAGCCAAGCTAGTCAAAGCCACTGTTTTAATGAACTTCAACTTCTCACTTGGTACTCTGCAGGGAGGGAATCAATGGACTGATTCCAGTGACCCTTAATGATAGTGCTTCTACTGTTGGTCAGAATGTCATACCTCATGCCTTGCCTGTGGTCTGTCACCAGTAACATTCAGGGAGGAGATGAATTTGGTTGAACGTGGACATTTAGTTAAAACTGTTAATTTTCTGGAAGCTTCAGCTGATGCCCCCTGTCACCATGGCTGCAAGAATGGCTTGCCAGTTATGATAACTATTATGATGACTAATGTACTGCTTACTGAGAGAATTTGGCCCTAAGTGATCAGTTTCAAGGCAAGTTTTCAGGACTGGCTGGTGAAATAACACAAGCATATGACAAATTTAAAAAAAAAAAGCGCCAACAAACCAGGTGTTTTCCTCTACTCTTTTTCCTTGTTCATTCATTCTGGCATACTGAAAGCAGATTTAACAAGAGACCAAGGCTTGGCAGAAAACTGGTATTTTCTCGGCACTGAGTATTTTCAGCTGCTCTCAAGATATGCTTTGTGTCAATTGTACTTATTATACAGCTATTCTAAGTGTTAGACTATTAAAAAACCCCTCTGATTTCTCTTTATTGTAGTTCCAAAATTTCCTATCCTGAAGCAAATTGGTGTGGGTACAAATGTGGAAAACGTAGTCTAATGGTTCAAAGGATTTATTCCAGAAAAGTTATTCACACTTTTATAATTTCCTCTGAGTGGAAATAAAATACTTCCTTCTTTTAGTTAAAATATTAAATGGATTTTTTGTATACCAGTACATGAAAGTTAGTTGTTATAGTAAGGCAGGTTTTCTGACTCCAAGTGACATCTAAGCCTCATGCAAGACTTTGCTTCACAAAGCACATTACCAAGACACACTTTTAATACATCTCTGCAATTTTGGTTGTTGTCCTGGTGGGTTGGCCTTCCCCTGTGGCCAGACGCCTGCAAAGCCCTCTCACTCCCCCTCCACGACAGGATAGGGGGAGAAAATGAGGTGAAAAGGTTGTGTGTCGATATGAAAACCACTTACCTATTACTGTCACAGGCAAAACAGATTCAACTTTGGAAATACAGTATCAATTTTGTTGGATAGTGAGAGACAATGACGAAAATTAAACCAACACCTTCCTCTTACCCCTTTTTTCCAGGATCATCTTCCCCTCTCCTAAACTCCCCTCACAACAAGGGTTGGGGAATGTTGGCTGCAGTCATTTTATAACAGCTCCTCTCTGCTGCTCTTTCCTCCTCACGCTTTTCCCCTGCTCCGCCATGGGGTCCTCCACGGGCTGTGGTGGGGAAACTGCCCCACCGGGCTCTCCTCAGCGCAACAACCTCCTCCGGCGCCTGCAGCATCTCCTCCCACAGAATCACAGGGTTGGCAGGGCCCTCTGGAGATCATCCAGTCCAACCCCCTGCCAGAGCAGGGCCACCTTAGAGCAGGTTGCACAGGAACGCGTCCAGGAGGGTTTTGAACGTCTCCATAGATGGAGACTCCACCACCTCCCTGGGCAGCCTGTGCCAGGGCTCTGCCACCCTCAAGGTAAAGAAGTTCCTCCTCATGTTTAGGTGGAACTTCCTGTGCTCAAGTCTGTGCCCATTGCCTCTTGTCCTGTCCCTGGGCACCACTGAAAAGAGCCTGGCCCCATCCTCCTGACACCCATTAAGTATTTATAAGTGTTGATTAGGTCCCCCCTCAGATGTCTCTTTTCCAGACTAAAGAGACCCAATTCCCTCAGCCTTTCTTCATAAGAGAGGTGTTCCAGTCCCTTAATCATCTTAGTAGCCCTTTGCTGCACCCTCTCCAGCAGTCTCCCGCTCTGCCCCGGCTGCTCACGAGGCTCCCTCTCACACTTCTTCCCCACCGCTGGGCAGCTTTTTGCCCTTTCTTAAATGCGCTTTCCCAGAGGTGCCACCACCATTGCTGACAGCCCTCAGCTTGTGGTGGGGCGGTTGCAGAGCTGGCTGGATCCAGCTGAAACCGCCGGGAACCAGCAGTGTCTGGCACGGGGCAGCCCCTCTCCTCACAGACGCCCCTGCGGTGCCTCGCCACCAACACCCAATACAGTTGCCAACATATTAAATTTTATGAGGTACTTAAATCAATGATTGCCTTTCTTTTACATGGCTGAAGCCATTGTTTTCTGAAGAAGGAAGGGTGGGCGGAGGACTCACCATCTTAGCAGGAAAAGGAGACGGTCAGTCTTCCAAAAACATGGTGAAATCTATTTTGCCAGTCTTAGATGCAGTTCGTTATAGTTTCTGTCTAAAAGCCAGCAATCAAAACAATATTCCAATATATATATTTATATATTCTGACCTGTATACCTACTACCCTTCATCGGAAGATACCTTATTTTGGCGTACTTCTTCCTGTGACTGCTTCCTGTGGAAAAAGCAACCTTACTCTTCCCCTACTCCTCCAAACCTCCTCAACATGCACTATTTTCCTCTTCTGCCCTCCCTCTTTATTCAAGCCTGTCCTCCGCCAGTCTTGTAGACTAATATTAAAACAGATGTGACTTGTGTTTTACTTAGTTCAGCTTATGTTGGCTGAAATCTAACTTGTTCAGTGATCGGTGGGACCAGAGTTTTCAGAAATGCATAATGACTCTTACAATTCTTATATTACACTCTTCCTTTGTATTTCTTTATGTAACTCCTATATTAGTTCTGATTTTGATCACAACCTATTTACCTAGGGATTTATCTTTTTGCTGAAGAGCATCTGACTGGGGTAGTTTCCATACTCAGTGGCAAATGATTTTGCCTAATTTGATCTGTCAGTGGAGAAAGGGGAGTGGACGACATATGAAGTGAATAAAGGTACTGTGACTACATCAAGTATATAGGACAGCTTTTAAAAACGTACGTTGATTAATAGCTTGTATAAATTTAAGCCTGGCAGTACCAAATGCAACTGTGACTTATCAACATTTAGCTGTGAGATGGATAGCCATACGTAGTCAATAACAATAGATGATTAGGATACCAAGGTAATTATGAGAATGGCAGTGGATGGCAAATAGCTCTAATAGTCTTATGAGATGAGTCTAATGACGATAATGGTAATAGACAGCTATAGCAAACTGCTCAGCATACAGCCACAGAAATATTGAAGTTACGATGTCATGTTTATGAAAGCATTCCCAAATCCCTGAACTCTCCCAGCCTGCTGTGTGCCATCAGGCTCCGCTGTTGGTCCTTAGAGTCCGCACTCCCAGCACGCATTCCACCTTGCATCCCAAGGTTTCCTGGAGGAGGCGTTTGCTTCCATAGCAGTTGATTCTTAGCAGCTGGGGGTTTTCATGCTGATCTGCTTCTGCTGATCCCACCTTGATAGTTTCCTGAGTTGTCTTTTATCCCCTCAAGAGTTCATAACCTGTGGTCTTCTGTTCTTTATTTCCTTGGTTTCCCAGACTGAGAGTTCATTATTTCTGCTTTTGCTGGGTCACCTTCCCAGTGCAGAGGTTTCTCTGGGAAGTGTTTCTCTGGGAAACTGGTTTCCTGAAACCAACTCTTATATTTTCCCTTTTCAATATTCCATGTTGAATTTTTAATTCCGTATTCCAAAAACAATGTTGCTTTCAAATAGTTCCTTTTCCCCTCATTCTGCAGCTGTCTTAACAATCCTGTTACTGCATTATTTTTCCTGTGTGCTATTTATTGTGTTAAATCAGCCATTTGTTAGTTCAGCAGTTCTGCCGCAGTTTATAGATATTCTCAGGCTTTATAATTATGTTAAATCAGCAATTTGGTTAGTTCTTATCTCACCACAAGAAATGCCAAATGTATTTTTGCAGGGTTAGCAAAAACTGTACCATGGCTTTAATGATCCCCTTTCTGCTACTCTGGTACAATATTATGTTAAGGCCTATCCCAGCTCATTGGTTCCCTTCACCTGAAATAGCAAATTATGAGAAAGCCTATGAGCCTGTCTTGGCTCACTGGTTCCCTTCCTCTGCTGTGGAAACAAGACATCTATGTTCTTAAATTTCCCCTTACATCATCTCTGTCAGGAGAGCACTGAAGAGAACTTACTGGCAAATTCCTCAACTTACAAAAATCGTTTTAGCCGTATTGACCAACAGAAAATTAGTCCCATAGCTTGAAGATTCTTCTTAATTCTCTCTGATAACGGAGATTTTTTCCTGGAATTATATTTGTTTTAGAATATTTTTTCAGGCAAATGGCAAAACTCACGCCTGTAACCATAATTTCTGATTCTCTTGCACAGATATATAGAATTGGATGCTTGCATGATACAGTGGCCTATTAGATGGAAAAACAATTGTAGTAAAGAAATGTGCTTTATGTTGGAGCTTATAAAGTAGCTACTGACTAAGGTGCTTAGGAAAAAGATGCTATATACCATTTCCTAATTGATAACT
Source organism: Rhinoptilus africanus (assembly GCA_013400135.1). Lineage (NCBI taxonomy): Eukaryota > Metazoa > Chordata > Aves > Charadriiformes > Glareolidae > Rhinoptilus > Rhinoptilus africanus. Next base: position 173,886 of record VXBO01014551.1, read on the forward strand.
TTGAGATCTTTGCACTTTTCTGTAAAGAATGTGATCATTGTTGGACACAGGATATATATGTAAATGAATTGCTTGTATGGTCTTTTCATTCATGCCAATGAAATTATAATCATAGTATTTAAAATATTATAACATTGTTACTGAGATATATTTTTATTTTATAAAGATACAGCCAAGGCAGCCGAAGTAACTGCAATTTTAAGCAGAACCTAATTTTTATTTGTCTTTGAAAGCCCTTAGTATATTTTGTGACCATAGAGTAGAAGTTTATTTCAGAACAAGGCCCTGGGGAAAAATGATACATCATTACTTTTTGTACACTTTACTATTCTTGTAATGAACCTGTTCTACCAAATGGGTAAGTACCAAACTGATTTCTATATTTATAAGAGCAATGACAATAAACTAGTTCATATTGTTTCAGCTTGAGATAGCTAACCTGTGTAAAATGTATTTTATTATAGGAAAAGCGTAGCCCGGACAATGTATGGGTTAATAACAACTGAAAAATGCTGCCTATGGTTTAAATGAAGAATCTTCCAGTCCTGCTAAAAAGTAGCACACTTCTACAAGGTAGGAAAGAAAAAATTTGTGAAGAAACTGTGCTTGTGGATAAAATATGAAATTTTGAAGATGCAAGTTGTTTAAAGAAATGTATTCTCTACAGTGAAAATATAGGACAACCTAAATCTGCCTTATATGGGTTAGTGATATTCTATTTCATTTTAGATACTGTTTTAAATATCCAGTAAGTCATTTGCAATAAATAAGTGTGATGGGAGTAAAACCATGCATGACTGGTAACTTGAGAGTATGCCATGGTTTTTGCAAGTACAGACGTGATCTCACGGTATATTGTAGATGAATCTCTGATTAAGTTCCCTACCAAAGACCGTATTGGTAAATCAGAAGCACCTAGTAATTCAGCGCTTAAAAAAAATCCGTTTTAATGAAAATTCTGGAGGATTTAAATCACCAGTTAATAAATTGTCCAGATGTTGTATTAACTTGTGGGTGATATCTACACACATCTGGTGCTTTTATTCTGTGATTTTTGACTTCATGAGTAAGGCAGAACTTGAAAAAGTCTGTAAATATTTTTGAAGTGGTTTTTGGAAGTTTCCAAACAATTTATTCCAGATTCTTTAATAAATTTAAATTTTAACATCCCATTAAAGCATAATTATTCTGAACAACCAAGGAAGAAAACTCAGTATTAAAAGCAGAGCTAACACTTAAAGCACTAATATAAAATGTTTGTTATTTTCATATAGTTATTTACAACTGTGTACTAGCAGAATTAATGAGTTAATTTATTACCTGTATATGAGTATTTATTGTTGGTGTCATTATTATGTGACTGTAATTTTAATTAATTCCTTGGCAGTGTGTCTGTGATTTCTGTGTGGAACATTAAATGTCAAATTGACTTTCTTTGTTGCCTCATTTGTAAGTATTAAAGTATCTAGATACAGGAAAAAGAAATTAGTAACAATTACTGTAAGACATCTATTGCATATTCCAAATGAAAGCAGTGTGCAAAAAACCCACCCTTTTAAGATTTATACTCTTTTGGATTCTTTCTATATGTTAGATTGCACACAGGACACGTAATCAAATACAAACAAAAAAATCCATGTATCATCCCTGTATACGTGTGTGTGTGTCTATTTAATGGTGTAATTTTTAAAGAGTATGTTACAGAAGAGTTCTTTCTACAGTGATATTGAGGAAGAAAGGATATGAGACAGGCAGCTCCAGTCACATCATTCATGATTGATTTTGTGTGCTTGTTTTATTTGTATGTAGACCAGTGAGGATCAGCTCTTCAGACTGAGTTTATCAAAAGTCCTCACTTTCTAATGTATTTTCAATGTAAAAATGTCATGGGTTGGTTTTTTTTTTTCCAAAATCCAGGGATGTGAATCAGGTTTTTTTCCTGCTTTTCAAGTACACGTTATGCCAGTAGAGGAAGTTCCACATAGCTGGATAGTTACTGGAATAGCACTGAAAGTCTAGATGCTACCCCATGCCTTAACAGCAGTAGCATCAGCAGTAGTAGTAATAGCAGTAGTATGGTCCCAGAGGTCTGGTTTTCATCTTAAAATTGTACTAATTCTTATTGCATCGCTGACAAGCCATTTTTATATATCCATGCTCTGAAAATCCTCTCCTAAAAATACCATAAATGAATATAACTAAGAAAGGTGTGCCATGCCAGATGAATGTTTTCTGGAGCAAATTCTATATCCAAGATACTATGTATTTTCTGTCTGCTGAAAATCTCATTACAATCATTGTAAGTCTTTCTATAACTTCAGTTGGGTTTAGAGAAAACTCTTGCTTCTTGCAATTTTGAGGGTAAATTTCCCATTCAACAAGCCAGTCTTGAAAAGACTGTTGCTAAAATTTTGCAAAAATGTTGAAGGTTTAAGTAATTACTACAGTGTGTTGGCACCCTGTAATCATTGGAAAGTCACACTTCTTGTATTGGCCCAGAGTAGAATTTTTCAACCAAATTAAATAAGCTCTTAAATATACTGGATATTTCAGCAGAAATGCCAATGTCACTTTCCAAAGTTATTGAAGGCATTAGTACGAACCTCCAGGATAAAGCTACATCCAGTTTTTAGGTGGAAGTATTTGGTAGTGAGTTATAATAGGAAATACCTAATTTCTATTCAGAGTGGTCATCCTTCTTTGATTGATTATTCTAACTCGTTATAAGTTTTCTTATCCAGTTAGAATACTGCATTCCTACCATCAGTTGAAATTTAAATTAATAGATATAAAATACAGGCTGGGTAAGGCCATTTAATTAACACCAAAAGAAGAAAACATACACACTTAGAGGTCCAACTATCATTTTGAGTTGATGAGGTAGCTTGAATACAATTTTTTAAAAATTAAATATTTTAAATCCTAACATAATTAAAATAGGTTATTTTTTAAAATTTTATGTGTAATTTTCATTTTACACTTATATTGGTAAACAATCCAAAAGACGCCAATGGCTTTATATAATGCTGACTGCAAAAGCCTTATTTCTCACAGCAGAAAAATCCACCCACATGGAATCTTTTGAGTGGCCCAGATAAGGACTTTCTGTATTAATGAAGCTCATTTGCATGGCAAACATTCTTATTTTGTGTTTTCCTTCTTCGATGTCTTATCTCAGCCTTTCATTTGCAGATTAAACAAGCAACCGAACATGGGATTTCTTTCCTGTAGAAACTTTGTTTTAAAAAAAAAATTAGGTTTTTTTTAAATCCCAGAGCATTACCGTTTAAAATGCTGAAGTTTTATGAATACCTCCATACAAAATGTTCATATTATATTACAGTATATGGTTAAAAAGAGGCCAGCACCAGTATACTGCAGTGTTAAAGGGAATAAGAAGAAATTTCTTTAAGCTCTTTCAGATCTCTTCTAAGATTAATGCAGTGGTTAAGACCTATATGAAGAGCGTCCAGTCCACAAAGTTGCCATGCAGTTCCTGGAAGAGTTGATATCTTCACGCTGATTTAAGTGCAACCAGGCACTGATGTTTTTACTTCATTTTTCAAAACTTTTTCAAAATCTGAGCCACAGGTCTTTCAAGACTTGCTTGTTAAGCAGCAAGTGTAATGTACATGGGTGTATAATTCCACACATGTACATAGAGCCAGAGAACTTCCAGTAGCAGTAAAAAAACAGAGATGGTTTTGCATTTCAGTAACTGTTTCCCAGTTACTCTTATTAAATTTTAGAGTGAGAAGAGGAACCAGTTTGGTGATTTAGCCTGGCCCTCTGTGTAGCATGGGCCTTTGAGTTTCCATAAATTAAGACTGGTTTGACCTGGAGCATAATATTATGGTAGTAGTTGGTTCCCCTCCAGAGCTAGGGGACCATTGTTCTATGCACAGGACCTGCATATAAAAGACAGATCTGCCCTAAAGAGATTCTAGTCTAAATAGATCTGACAAATAATAGGAAGAAAGAGCTGTTATTCATATTCGCATTTTATACCTGGAAAACTGAATCATAGAAGATGTTATGAAAGGCCCATAAAAGTCAGGGAAAGGCTTCCAATGACTTCAATGGATCTATGATATTATATCAGCAAAGCACTTAGGGACGTGCTTAAATGATTGTCTGACTCTAAGGCCTGTTCCACACAGGATTTGCAGAATAGGCTGAAAACAGTACTTCTGGTGCCAGTACTGAATGAATTATGCACAAATCCTGTAATTTTGCCAAACAGTAAATCTATTTATGGGGGCCTATTTGGTCTTTCATCAGTTAGATGTTCCCTTATGTATGGAAACATGCACCTTGCATTTCAGTTAAAGACCGTAGATCTGATTTGTAGCCTATGAAAATCAATTCAGTTCTTCAGTAGACTTTGCACAGTGACCCCAGGGAATTTTAATCATTGATACAAGAATTCTAAAATTGATCTCATGTTTAAGAAAACATTTCTTCCTTGCTACCACAGAAAATACTGGTTTTGTATCAGCCTCAGAAATGTCTTATTCTCTCTGAGAAATACACAGTAAAGTAGGTCATAATCCGGGGCATCTGAAATATCAGTTGTAGTGAGTCATGCACGCAGCAGCCCAGGGCAAGTTTATCCCCACCGGTGCACTCTTCGGATCTCCGTTGCGGAGACTAAATGCAGACTGCCCATCGATGTCAGTAGGACCTCAGCCTGTGTTGTAGGTACAGATTGTGCAGGGAAGGAAATGGATAATCAACTGGGAAGTGGGAAAGGAACAGTAAAATGAGAGGTTAGCAAGTTATTAAAGAGAGACTAGCCTGCTCCAGCATCCTAGAACATCAAAACCATGTTCTGTTATGGTGGCATTTATTAGCATCACTAAACATTATTAATTATGCAAGGAGCCAGAACTCATGCAATGCATGATCACACGCACACAAAAAAGGTCCTTCTTACTGCAGAATGTTTATCACCTGATATTTTCATTTGGCCAGATGAGATTGGTCTGCAGTAGAAAATGCATTTCTGAGGCACCAGGCAAATCTGTGGTTTTGGCTAGAGATACCTACACAGATGTTGTAAAAGGAGTGACAAAGGAAAGGAAGGTGGGGTCAGAATCCATTGGCATTCTCACAGGGGCAAGGGCGTAGCAGATGCTCTGTCAGCCTTGATGACTGAAAAGGTGGAAGGAAAACAGAGATGAGAAAAACCAAGCCACAGCCATTAGCTCAGATGGATTCAGAGCACGCTGCTCTGTTGAAAATTATTTAATGATTTTGAGAGGAAGTGTTAAGAGAGACAACTACATGGGGGCAATGGAAGGGAGAAAAAGTGCTCTTGTAATTGAGCGACCAGAGTGTTGAGTTCTGCCCATGAATGAGAAACGCTTTTTCCTCCCTGATCTCCCCATTGCGTCAGTAGGAAGGGATACATGAATGCCTCTGTATAGCTGTGATGGCTTTAGCCATCTGATCACCACCGTAGCGGAGATTTAGCATTCAAATAACTCACCTGCCCTTCAAAAATCTAGCACGTCTCCAAAATATGTATCATGTAGGTGACAAATTAATTTAATAGATACTCTTTGGTAAAGTTAGCAGTAAATATTTGACTACCTGTGCAAGGCAGTAAATTGCAAGTTTAGTGCTATAACTATTTTTAGTAAGTTGTGTTAGGTTACAAGTGACACCAAACATGAGTGATCTGAAGCTCTAGGTGCAGTCAGTGCTGCAACGTGTAAGCAGAACTGGTTGCATTACAGGTGCAGTCTCAGCCAGAGCTTTGAATTTTTTTGCTGTTGAGATTGAAATAGAAGCCTTACTATCATAATGTTAAATGGTTTAGTTATAGTGTCCAAAGCAAATGTTGTCTCATTGGAAGCACTGCAGCTCTTTAAGAAAATCTCCATCTTGCATGTGATGCTCAAGAGTAAACACTGCAAATTTAATTTACTTAAAAATCCCTTTCATTATTGGAGACAGATAAGTGGGAATGCATAAGTAAGCATTTTTCAGTTTTACGGCAGGTAAATAAAAGAATCTTTAATGCTCTTGTTTTGGAAGAAACTTGTTCCTGTGGTTCATTTTTTACGTAATGGCAATCTGTCAGGTTTGCCTCCGTTTATATTGGGTGTTTCTCCATTCCTTGGTGACTGTAGTTGGTCAGAACAACACCTGCAGCCAGAAGCTCTGGTAACTTGTTTTGGCAACTCTGGTTTGTATGTTTGCCTGTTTCTGGCATGGTTGTTCATTCTGCTACATCTTTGCAGTTAACTCAGGCTCACTACTAAAAAAATGTGTAATTCCCCTTTTCGGAAGGTTTTATTTTCTCATGCACTGATGCAAACCTCCCTTTGTTGTCAATCTTCATTAAAAATCCTTGTCTCTTATTCTAGACTTGGATAAACATTAATGAATTCCAGGCCCTTTTTAAGCAAATCTCCAAATCATACCATAATGTTCAGTGGCAATGATAAACCTCTAGCTTCTCAACCTCTGAACATGAGCTGAATAAATGTCCTCTGAACCTGTTTGATTTTTATGAGTGCCCCTGGTAGGTAAAGAAGCAAAGCTGAGTTTGAACAGAAAATGCCTCAGTTCTTGTCTGTTGTATTTGGTAGGATACAATCTCTTGGGTCCAGAAAGAGAGTCCTATACGGTTTGAATGTTACTCAGTACAGCATCTGCAAAACTACTTGAGCATATCTGCATTGCAAATAGCCATTGTTAATCATTTGTGTTAATCATGTGGAACCTTTGGCTGCTAAAGAAAATGTAACAGAGATTGGAAACTTAGAAACCTACGAGTTTAAAGGCCATGCCTGCTCTCTGCAGGGGCAAAGCCGTCTGTAAGGGTGGAAAAAATGCTTTCTATTGACATTAAAGTTAATAAGAGCTGGGAAACAAGAATGTACATTGTTTGGATATTAGGATATTCAGAGATTTAGACCAGTGTTGTATATTTAATCCTGAGGGTAGCAAATGTGCAGTGTGATGGGTCAGCTGGTCTGCTTTTGGGTAAGCAGGTGTGGAGATGCAGCCCTCTAGGGAATTCCACCCTGTGTGGTTTTTCCTTGGTAGCAGCTTGGAGACCTTTTGCTAGAGGAAGGTGCGGTGAAGCAGTGTGTAATAATCAACACTGCCATCTTGTGAGCAAAACCTACCCCTACATATTAATACAAAGATTATGGTAAGAGATTGGCAGAAATAAAACATATATATATATATATATGCTATTTCATTTTAGGAGTATCCAGGTCCTTCTGAGCACCTAACTGTTCAAAATGCCGGGAATTTAGATTGTTTCCTTAAACAAATAGACTCCCATATCCCTTGAACTTGTAGGCAGGATTGTTTGGTAGTTTATCCTGTACATGAATCCCAGCTATTAAATATGGTAGTATATAGCAGTATTTTACCTTCCTGTGTCCCCCATGACCTTTCTTCTTTGCTTTCTTATTGTCATTCAACAAGTAAGAGTATGCAAATTCACCATGAAAGGCATTTTAGCAAATAATAGTCAATCCTGCTTTATAAAGAATGATTTATGATATTATTTCTGTTACTCGTTATTGGCTCCATTCCTTGAGATGATGAAGGAGCTATCTTTATTAACCTCAGCTAGCTGAAAACATTTCATCTAGGAGTTTGTTTGAAGAAATGCATCTCAGTAACTCATGATGGAAGGCATCTATGCTGACCCATCAGCATTGCTATGACTTTCAATATATTATACTTAATAACAAATAAACATCCTTAGCCAGAAACAGAATCCTGCACTGCAGCTTGATTACATCTGCAAAGAGCAATGATTGCCCTCACTATTTGAATACAAAAACAGTGAGTGATGGTGAGCAAACACAATCTGTTTAAAGTTATACTGTTGAAATACCTTCTACCCAATAAAATCCACCCAAACCAAGGATTTATCATTTTTCCAAGATGGTGTGTACTTCCCTTACAGCAATTGTTCTTAATCTTCCTCCCCAGTTGGGAAGATAGTGAATGTCGTGGCAGTTTCGCCTGGAAAACGCAGCTGAACCTTTCAAAGTAAAAGTGAGTAAAAATGTCTTCGTAAAAAGATTACTGGAACATGCTGTCAAGAGAAATAGCCTTTGTTTCTTCATGTCAAGGATGGATACTATCTGGAAGATAGTGTTTGGTCAAACGTAAATATTGTGCTCAAGCAGAATTAATGTGATTAAAAAATTTCTGTGATACATTGCTGTTATATGCTTTTAAATCCATTTTAAAGAGCTAATTAATACTTCAATATTTAGTTTTAGGGAAAAATCCTTGAGAATGAACAAAGGTATTGTAAAGCTTAGTAAAACAGACTGAAGCCTTTGATGACACATTTTTTTGTACCTTTATTACATTAGTAGCCTCTGTGTTTTGAGGGCCTGTGTGATTCTCACTGGTATTGATTTGATTCTCTGGATCTGCAACAGGTCAGACTAGATGGATCCCTAGTAGATATCACCTGGGAGGTCACAGCTTGTACAGTACATGTAGCAGTGTTCAACTTCAAAGGCATACTAGAATTTTAATGTAAATATTACAACAACAAGTTTTTATGGACTATCCATATTCTTCCTCCTTACAAAATCAGTTCATTTGAAGGTAAGAAAAAAAAACCCCAAAGCACACAAAACAAAACAAAAAATACCCTAAAAAAGCCCCCAAAATAAAAAAGACAAAGGAATGAATGACAATGAATTGATCCATGAGTTCAGTTCCTTAGTAATATGTTTTTCTTGGGATTTTGGAGAGTTGTCAACATGAATTTGTAACTTTTTTCACAGATAAAAAAGAGTGGGTCTTGAATATTTAACTTCAGCAAGCCAAAGGCTGCTCTGAGATTAGGTGGATTTTACATGGCGTCTATGTGGTTCTGAGCATCAGCTCAAACTGATCTTCATTAACATCTTCATTAGCCTTCTCCTGTGTTCTGACTCTTATTTTTCATTAGCTTCAAGCTAATCAAGCTTTTGCTGGCTTGATTTGGTTTTCATACAAATCTCTTAATAATTAAATAACATAAAATTGGAATATTAAGCAATACTGAACTGTAAGACAATTTCAATTCTAGTTATTTATTTATTTATTTGACTATCTGTGTATTTATCTATTCATTTTGCCAATCATTTCTTTACTCAAAGGTAGGATAAAATCACCATTTCCTTCAATGTGTTCTGCACTGGAGATGTTTACTGATCTCAGATAAACTGTCTTTAGCAAATTAATCTTCCTTTATGAGGTTTGGTAATAAAAATTAAAGTCTTCTATGAGAATATAATCGATCATAGGTAAAGAATTTGTCTATGCCATCATACTGATCACAATTCGTAGCCTTTCTGAAGAACCTATTCAATTGTTTCAGATGTTCTTCGCTGTTTTTCTTGTGACCAGGACATTGTTATGGTAGTGTTGTGTTCTGATGTAGACAGCAGAGGATTTTCTTCATTAGTGCTTGATTGATTTATACACAAACACATACATATACAGTATATATAGCTGATGCAATACCCGAAGGGAAACAGAGTAGCAAAACAGACATTTTGGTGTGTTTGTTGTCAGGAAGAGTCATGATTCATCTTTCATGAGCATCTGCAAATATGCATCTGCCAAATCTATTTTACTAAAAGCTTGTTCCCAGCCAAAAGTATTCTCACCCCAAGAGTACAACATTTTTGATTGACAAGTAGAAAAGGATTAATGATTACTTTAATGTCTCTACCGATTCACATGTTGCCTTTTCCGCTCCACAATAGGAACAACTATCATGATTCACTCTCACTGTCACATGCTAGGAATGACTTTAATGTCTTTCCAGTTCTGTACATACTCTTTTGAAGTGACACATGCGGAACAAATGATGCCTTGCAGAGTGAAGACTAGAACCCACCCTCAGTGGTTAGCTTTGCCTAAAAGTTTACTTAGTTCCTAACTGCTGTTTCTAGAGCATTGCATCCTAGTCTGCATGAGGCTCAACTAATGTAATGAAATTTGTGAAAATTGTGTCATTCTTGCTCTGCTTTTAAGAATGTCTATGCCAATCCAGTACATTAAACTGTGGTAATTATCAGGGTTCATCAAGCCACACTGTTTCCTGTGTCTTTCTCTGATTTCTTCCAGCTCTTGCCCTCACACCTAGAGAACAAAATTTCCATTATAGCTGTGCAATGAAATTGTTAACCATGTTTTAACAGGATGGATATGAAGATTGCACTGGAACATTAAACTAAAGTTTAATATTCTGTGTTAAGAATATACTTTGCCATTCTGTGACTAGCTTTCAGTTTGAGATTCTAAATATTGCAGAGCATATGAAGTTGCTAATAAGCTCCCTAACAGTTCTGAGCCATAATCTGCTGGCTTTCATTAGGAGCAGGGGAGAGAAGGAAGAAGGATTCTTTGTATTTATTTTGGCAAGTGGAGTCTTCAACATCATCTGAAATCAGCAAACAGCAAGCCTGAACGAGGGACGTTAAACTTTATTTAAGATAATTTAAATAATTGATGTCCCATGATTAGGATTAAAACTCAGGTATTTTAACATCTAGTCCTGCCCTCTAGTCTTAAAACCTAACTCATTTATATACAGAAATGTAATCATACCCTCAAGACTGCAATTAAATGTGGGTAATATGACATCATGGTTTTCTGTGAGGATTATTTTTGGGTGCTGTAAATGATAAACTACAGCAAGGTCACAAGTGACTTCCAAGTATTGTTTTGTAGTATAAAAAATTAGAGATAAAAAAAAAATATCTGGGTTCTCACAGTATTTCTTAACTTTTACTTCATCAACTTTAATGGTAAATTGACAGCATTTTATTAATTTTGTGCTCTGTTCTTTGCCAGGTCCATTTCTAACTTAATCTATTTTTTTTTTTTGCCAGTGAAAAGACTGTGATTAGCGTCATATCCTTGTGTGTTTATTGTATTTTTGTCTTAAAGTTCCCTCCTTAGCTTTTCTCTTTAAAAGTAGCAAACTTATCAGCAAAATGAGGGAAAATGGTTGCATACAGATTTTTAGTTTTTTGTTACATTACAGGTATCACACATTAGCAGAATATTTCAGCAGATGAGTAAGATCTTTCTCTGTACATCTGCATGAGAAGTTGTAGTAATATGTTGAGTTCCAGGTCCACTGAAGTCAGTGACAAAACAACAGAAGACAAACTGACAGTAGTGGGAAAAAAAACCAACAATAAGGCTCAATAGCGGTCATTGGGCAAAAAATAGGCAGTCTTATCCCTTGTAATCAGCATGGGCTAATAGAAAGTAGAAGTCTAGCAAGGGTGAAGTACTTGCTGTTTTCACAAGAATTAAAACATTTTGGATAATTTCGAAAGGAGGTGAATATTACAAACTAAATTTTCTGCGGCAGAACCATAGCTGACATCAGTTATCATCTCTAAGCAAAAAAAAAAAAACCAAACAGAGAGAACACTTCCTCACCTGGTGAGAAAAGCGAAGCCTGCCTGCTCGTGGGACACGTGAGCAGGCATTGTCCAACTGAAATTTTTTCTGGTCATTGAATTCCACTGGGGCAATAAGATCATAACTAGCTGCTAGTATAATTCAGAAGGAAGTTAACCCCAGGAGCAAAAAGGGAGGAAAAACGTGGAATAACTGAGGGAAGAAAAAAATATCTAGAATATCTGGGAAGTACAGTATTCCTTCTGCAATAAAAGAAGTGATTTGGGGTGTGTAAATCACATGTTGCAGTCCACAAAAAGCCATTAGGATTGTCGTCCTCCCCCTTTTTTTTCTGTTTTTAGTTTTGTTCATTTCTCTAGACTAAAAAAAATTCAAAACAAGAACAGAACTCTAAGTGAAGTGGTTCATTTCTTTTCTAACGTGGGGTGAATTTCTGAATGTACTTTCTGTGCTGGAAATGCAAATGCCCGTTTTGGCTTATTCCCTCCCTGTTCTGCAGTCCACCCTTCTGGGTTACACATTAGAGAGATGGTCTCCTGCATATAAAGGATAAGTGAGTTAATAAAAAATAAAGTACATAAGAGGCCGGAGTAAATGGAGCATATAATTTTTTCATGAACTGCTCTCTTAAGTTTCATTTTGCAAGGCATCATGATTTTCTACATATTTATGAAAATACGAAATAGTGAACTTGATGCTTAATGCAAAAGAAAAACCTACTTAGTAATTTTCAGTAAGGCTGTATCTTGTTTTCTCTGTCAGAAACACCAGTATCTACTACAGGCACTACCAAAAAAGATAGAAAGGTAATGTTACTTGGCCGTTGCGAGGTTCTGTAATACTGAAAACCCTCCTTCAAAACCGTTTGTCTTACAAAACAACCCTACATGCCAGCTTCTTCTGTTTGGTAACATACAAGTAAAAACATTGTCAAAACGACTGTAAAGGATGGAATATGGTGCTTCAAGAATAAAAGTTACTTAAGATTAATCTTAACGTATACATATACACCTTAAGAAATATGTGTGCATATCATCTTTTGAAAAACTTTTGAGATAGATGTGGGGTTTTTTCTAGCATCTAAATGGTATTTTCAATCTTGAGAGCTCTAAAGCAGTTTATAAAGATAATTAGGCATAAATGTCCCCATTTCACAGCTGTGCAAACAGAGGGAAACAGTTCAGTAACCTACTTACCAAAATCTTATAGAGGTAAGCAATTCTTGAACCACCAGATTGCAGGCACTGGTTCATTGAGATTGCTTCTGTATGCCTACTTTTTTCTGCTAAATTAATGAATATTGATATATGAAAGGAACAAAAGGAGTCCTAGATCTCAAGCTCTTTATATTACCTGTTTTAGTTCTGTGTAATTTCTACATTGCTTTGATCAGACATAAGCTTCAGAGCAATTCAATATATTTCATTTCTCTGCCCCATGACGCCCTTTGAATACCACGAAAATTTCCAGTGTAATGTCTAGGCAGGTGTAAAGTGAGAGCTACCTGGATATATCACTGCAATAGCGTAATACTCAAGCACAGTGCAACAAACTATCCAGGTAATATCCTAACCACCAGTTGCAAGGCATTCAGAAAAGGTGCTTGTAAACAGATATGCTCCGCACTTTTCAAAGTACACAGCATATAGTCTCCTGCATTAGCAACATCTCCATGACAACTGCTTTATAATTCATGCCACATAATATATAACTTTGCTGTTAAAAAAAAAATAAAAAAAGCCCTTGCAACATACTAACGAGGCCACATTCTTGAAAATCAAATGAACCTGAAAGATTTTTTAGCAATCAATTAACCATTAAATAAAGCTTAAGGGACATTAGAACAGTAAGAATGACAATATTTATGGCTTTGATGTGATCATGAAATCTCATTCTCTGCTTCTCCACCATTCTCACCATTTCAAATCTCCGTAATTGATACTGATGCAACATTTCAGTCAATAGCTATAAAAGGGAATGAGGACCACAAAATGGCTATTTGGCATATAATGAGTAAATAAGATCGCACGGAGCTTGTATTTCAGAATTTTCTTGCTAATCAGTCTTGTTCTAACTTAAAGAGTTGAAGTGTTTGGGGGGAATCAACAGGTTTGAGGCTTAGCAAACAATAGAATGGTAACAAAGATAATGAAAAAAATGTTTTCAAATGGGGTATAGAGAATAAAAACTATTATGATGCCTTTCCCAGTTACTGTTTCAAAGCCAATCAAATAAGACTGTTGCTGTAAGACCAATAGATATTCTGGCACGTATGAAATCCACTGTAACTTCAGTTCTGTAAATTTACCAAGGCGACAGATGCATAGATAAACAGGCAGAGGGAACAGATAGCTAGATACCAAGTATTCACTGGCCAGGTCCTACTTTTTAAGAGTCAGAAAAAGGAAACAGAGGTAACAGAGCAAAGCATGTCACGCTTTATGGATTGTGAGCATCCTATTCATTGTTCTGGCTTAGTTGATGTCTGCTTGTTTTAACCTAGTAATTTTGTTTTAAACTTCAAGGCTAGGAAATACTGGGATGCGGCTGTTGGCTCCTTCCAAGGCAAAAAGGGAATATGAACCCATCATAATATTGCTCAGTCATTATGCAGACTTTTGTATTGGAAATTTTCTTTATTGTGATGTATAGAATATGTGTTGTCATAATTGTTTTCAGAACTGGGGTGCAGAAACTACACAAGATACCAAATAAGAAAGAATTGCCAGCTGAGAAGTAATTACAAACCTTAAGCTCTTCTAAAGAAACAGCAAAGCAAAGAACTACATTCTGGAACAAGAAGCAGTAGTTCAAAATACAAGGACCTCATCATGAGACTTGTTATTGACTTAAGCTTAAAGGTTTAACGTAGTAGCAACCAAAAAGACAGGCCTAATTCCCTAGTGAGGCCTACTTAAGAAACAATGACATTAGTGACCAAACAGCAGCAGCTGTGCAGAGCTAATCCCAAAGCAGGGTGCAGTTATATCAGAAGCACACGATGGTTTTGGCTGGTTTCCAGGTGTCTCTGTTTACTGCATCTTCTCTGGTGGATCAGAGGAGAACTGAAGTGAAATATGCAGCAACAGTTCAAAACAGGACTGATGCTTCACTTTTTTCCAGGGTTCCAGGTATGCAGTATTATTTTGAGATTTATGTGACTCCGGAGCATAATTGAAATTGTTTGCTTTACAGAGGGATAGAGTTTTGGGTTATAAATAGACTAAATCTGGTGCTTAAATCTGAGGAATTGAGGCAATTCTTTATTCCATCTCCTGGGCATGTTCAGGGGGTATATGCGATTGTATACTGTGGGGTTTTGTTTGTATTGACTGTCGCGTTCCTCAGTTGCTAGGACCTATGCTTCTGCAGAGCACTCAGAATTTAACAGGGAGGGAGTGGAAGCAGGGGATTGTTTTGTACAGCATAAGGACAGTTTAATTTTCCACACCTAAAAATGATAAAAACTGTGGAATTGGGCTGCTTTTTTCTTTTAAGCAACAACAAAAATAGTTTCTCTCAATAGATTCTACAAAGTCTATAATCAAGCTTCTGCTTTTGGTCCTAGCAGCAGGTTGTACTAGAAATAAGTAACTAAGGAGGCAGTTGCAGACAAATATTGATGCTAGTGAATGACAAATTTGGTGGGGTACAAGTTTGTTGTTGCCAATTCCAGCCAGAGTGACTGAGGGCCTGGGTTGAATAAGGACTGAAGATTGGACCTTCCACAGACTAACCTTCTCAGCAATAGCAATGTGAATTTGGTAACTCTTTTCTAGTTTAATTATGTTGATTGCTGACAAGTATTTCTTTTTTCTGACCATGTCACTCCATCTTTAAATTATTCACCTAGCCCTATGTATCTATGCCTTTCCTCCTGTCTGCAATCTACATAGCTCTGGCCTCCTGTTCAGAATATTTCTTCTCTTGTACGTTCAATAATTGCTCCATCAGTGCTTCCTTTTTCCCCTTCAAAGAGCTGCTGCTGTGTTGAAGAATCTTTTTGTCTCCCTTTCGTCAACTCTTGTCTTCCTCTTTGACTTCTAGACTGTGCTGTCTGAACATACTGGTATTTGTGTCTTGTGCAATGCCAAGTTTAATAATTAACAGTACAGGAAATGCACAGTTGCTATGAGAGAATTACACAACTTGGGCAAAAATTGAGATACTGCTGCCTCTGCAACAGCCACTGACTACACTAACTGTAAAATCTAACTAATAACTAAATTGTGGTGTTTGGTGTGTGCTAAAGAAACAGAGCAATGGCACACACACAGATGTTTACTTTCCATTATCCTTGTAACCCCTGGTATATATATGCTTGTGCTGCAATGTAAACTCCTTTCAAGATGTTGTTTAAGAGGAATTTAGTCTGTATAGGGCACTAACAAACTGAAGCACAGTGGATTTATTCATTTAAGAGAATTATTCATTTAATTTTCACCATTTAGTATTTATATTCATTTACCATTCATTTATTCCCTTCATTTTTATTCATTTATTCATTTATCAAATATTCATTTTAATGGCTTTCATTATCACTACAGTAACTGTAGGGACAGATTTGCAATAATTTTATTCTTTAAATAGGTTTATTCTTGGGAAAGTCTACAGAGCAGGGAAAGGCCACTTGTTCTGTCAGGTTCACTCCCTTTTCCTTTTCTCAGAACTGTTTGTCTCTACTCTCCTTGTTTATTTACAGCACTCCCTAGGTTTCTCTTGAATTCCTTTATATGTTTTATGACTACAGCTCAGCTGAGTGATATCGGACCAAATGCTTGACTGATGTGAATTAATGAAACCATAGCATGTTATTCAGTGCTTTGGACACTGATTTTAGCTGCCTGTTTCTCCATATATATTTCTTATCTTTTCCCTATAGGATAGCTTTTCCTCTGAAATTCACTTCTTACTCCCTTTTAATGCCAGTTCCATTTCCCCACAGATTAGTCTGCTACAAACCAGGGATCGAAAACCTTTTTAGCAACAACCATTTTGAACTACAGCAGAAGAAAGTCCAGCCCTTTGAAAAGACCAGGTTCTGTGTATTACTTTCCATTGGAGCACTGAGAATTCAGGTCTTTTGTAAAAAAAACAAAACAAAACCAAACCAAACCAAAACCAACAACAAAACAAACACAAAAAGCAAACAAAAAAATCCGCCATTTTTTCTTTTTCTTCCTATTTGAAAACAGTAGATGAATCATAGCTGTTAACTTCAGTGAGTACCAGATTGTGTTTCTGATAAGGAGAACAAGGACTGGATCATTCAATGCCTCTTGTACAGGACCAATACTCTTTTATGCTTCTTGTATATGACCAGTTAGCTAAAACTGAAGAACTATGACTCTATCTAAGCTAATAAATGCTTATGCAGTTCAGCCCCTGAAGTGTATTGCCAGTCACCTTAAAGGATATATTCTTATGTGTAGTGAAATTTTATCCTGGAGAGAAGGATGTTCATAGATGAATGTATGCTTGTTCACGGTGAAAGATTTCATTGTTTTTAGTTTTTGCCCTTTTCACATCTTAAGTGAACCCACAATTTCCTGTGAAACTTCTCTGTGACTATTTTAATACTTCTTTACATTAAAACTTTTAAACAGTGGCAGTTTCTAGTCTCACATATCTTAGGCTTTTCTTCTTTAATCAAACAGAGTACTTGAAACTTAAACTCAACAATCGTTAGACAACTCTAAATTCAAGCCATTCTCATCCTATAGTCTTTCACAGCATATCTGCTATATCTGAGTTGTATCAGCTTTGGTGCTGTTTCAGCAGCAGAAACCCAGATGAAATAGTTTACCACATCATGACTGGTTGGATAGTATCCATATTTGACACTTACAAATTTGTTATTTTGTATTTATAACATCAGAATAGAGTAATTTCCCTATCCTTGTAGAAAGCATCATGAACTTTGGGTTCCCTGCTATTGTGTATTCAATAAACCAAACTGCTTCAGATATTTACATTCTGAAGGTTATCTCTGTTGCCAGAAGAGCTGGAAGTAATTTCCTTTACAAAGAGATCTTAAGTTCGTAGAATATGTTGTGACCCTGGAGAAAAACCTCTTTGCACCCCAACCTGAGGCTGCAACTCTAATTTGGAGAACCACTGCTCTGGAGGCTTTTTATCAGCTTCAAAAATGTCTTATCTCTGGTTGCTTTTAGCTACATATAAGAGGTCATTTGAAATGAGTAATGTCTTCGCAGAGGTCTATAATCTAAAGCCCACAGTTGTCAATGGAACATCCATTGATTTCTGGGACTGTGCATCCAGGTACGTATTCTATAATATGTGGTGTTTGCTTAGTAAATTCAGCAGTAGTAAGACATGAGGAAATGGGACTGCCTATTGAAGCCAGACAGAAATATTCTGGTGGTATTTACTTTGTCAGATAAAGCCCTAAAACTCCTGTGAATCTAAATATTTTGCAGTAGCGTGACTCTTTAACCTCTGTCTGAGAAAGCAATCCTCTTTCCAGCCCCTCCGAGCCCCTGAGTGTCCGTGCAGCCCTGGAAAGGAATGCTCAGGGCTCCTGGGAGACTGCAGCACCATCTCTAGGGTAACAGCCTGTGGAAGCCTTGGGTTCCTGTTGCTGAGGCTGACTTCTCTGAAGTGACTTCTCTGGAAAGCTGGGCCCAGACACAGCGTAAGACAAAATTTAAAATAATAAAAAAAGTCATTACTATAAATATCTATACTTTTTTTATGCTCCGACTTATTTTCTTAAAAATATTGGAACTTCTTTATAAAGAATATTTTTTTTTTTTACCAATCAGCTCAACTTGCCAGAAAAGTCAAAGTACACATTGAAGTAAGAGAAGAAATAGTTTATGCTTTCTTCCATCTCATCCTATCATGCAGTGTTTGAATGAGATTTATATTTGAGGGAGCTCGGCTCCCACCCCCACCCCCAGCAGAGACTCTAGTCAGTGTGAAGAGATCTGATGTATGCTTTAACCCTCTGGTGTATGTACATTTTTCATTAAATCTGAACATTAACCTGATGGCCTTTAGGCACAATACTTTCTGAAAAACCTAAGTGTGCTATTTATTGCTTGCTTTCCAACTCTAGTTCCTCTTACAAACACTACAGAGACCTCATTAAATTCTGCAGCTATATTATCTTCCTTCTTTATTAACTTCCTTCAAATATCCTGCCGTGGTCTAATGTCTTCCCTTGTCAGCTTCACTCCGCTTTATACACCTGAAGGGGACTTCATGGTTTTTATTTCCTTCCTCTGAAAACTTCATTCATAGCTAGTTTTGACTTCTCAGGAAGCTCATTGCTCCATTGTGTCAGCCTTTGTAGATAATATTCTGTGCTTTTTAAGCATGACATGCATTTTTTTAATCATTAATTTAATTTCCTGATTTAAATCTAAATAGAGCAAGAAATACAGCACAAACATAGATGGTCTTGTAAGCTTTTCCATTGTCCTAATAAAAAATAAAAAAAAACCCCAAAACTTGCAATAACATGAAAAAAAAAAAAAGAACTTGCAATAACATGAAAAAATAGTCTCAAAACTTGGAGAAACTTTAGGTTTAGGAGGCTATTAGACCAGCAAGTAAACTAGTGGCTATAAAGGGCAGCCCAATCCACTGGTGCATCCTAAAAGTTGGAGCTACAGCCTCTCAGTGCTTCTCAAATCTGGCCACACAGGCTTTGTATTGATTTCCCCCAGTTCTTGCTTCCTCTCTAGCCTCTCTTGACCTTCATGGCAAACATTATTATTGCAAGAAAGATGAAAAGATTCTTTTGTGAAGGACCTCTGCCTATTATATCCAGTCTTACCCCACACGTTATCCTGTCCACAGAGACAAATTTCTTCCTTAACTTTTTTTTTCACCAGTTCATGAGTTTGTTTTAAACACTTCACCTGATCTGACCATTACTTCCTCACTTCCAATCTGTTATTACTAGAGAAAGCCTTGTTGGGTTCTATGTCTGTGTCATTCTGAAATAAATGAACATAAGAAAACATGTTCCAGTAAAATTCAGGATACTGGAAAAATTAATATTAAACTGTTCATGAAAAATTGGAACTAATATAAACAGAAAAAAATATTCCAAGAAAAAAATATAGTAAAGGAATATAACAATTATCTCACGCAAAGCCAGCTCAAGTCAGCATTTTAAAGAAGTCTACATATCCACTTACAAGTACTTAGGATGCTCTCCGCAACCTGTTAAAGAAAGTCAAGTGTGCAAGACTAATACCAAATCAATTACAGCCCCTAATGTGTGATACTATTAGAAAGCAGCGGCATTCTGAGTTGTATGTAGCATTAATTACAGGTAACAATAAATACATAATTTGAGCTTCTGAAATTAAGTAGTCTAGTAAAGTTCAAGAGAGAATTTATTGTATGTTAGGACTTTCTAGCGTTAGTGTTCCTACCATGCTGAAACGGAAGTTGGATTGTTATTGTATTTTACAGTAACTTGAATATCCAATGTCTTATTGGTCTAGCAGATCTTCGTTCCTCAAGGACTGCTCCTGTTGATTTCAGAATGTTTCTTGCATAAAATGGAATTAATTATGGGATGTAGAATTCAGATTCTCAAATGATTCACAGGGGTTTATTAGGAAAAAAAAATAGATTTAAGCATGCAGAAATTATGAGAGCAGCTCATACGATGTTATAACCAGTATCTCAGATCCTGTGGTAATTTCCAAGGTTATTTTCTCAGTCAGTGAAATATTAACAGCTACAAGTAGTTTAAAATTATACCTTTTTAATTGTAACTCCTTTTGCATCTGCAATGCAAGGATCACTGAACCAGAGCTGTCACCAAAGGCAAGACTTTTACATAAAGAAGAGAACAGGTAGAAAACTGGATTAGGAGCTGGCCTAGAAGCTGATGCCTGTAGTGATTCCTGTTAAAATTAGATCCAAGGAAGATGCTTCCAAATCCTATATTTTGCAGAATACCTATAAAGAGATAGATACATATTCTTCTTTTTAAAATGGTATTTGTTGCTCTTTCTCTTAGTTGGATTCTCTGAGAACTTGATTTGCTGCTTACGCTGGTTGGTTCCTGCTGACCACATAATTTACCCCATTCTGGCTGCGTGAACACAAACTCACATAAAGAGCTGTGCAGGCATGAAACCTGCAAAACACAGCAATACTTTTCACCTGCACTGTGTATTTACAGAGCTCCATGTTTTCGTGTCACAGCAGGTAGCGCTGCTCATATATCAATATGTATACATGAAAGTCAAGTCCAGCAACAGCATGTATGTATGACTTGGCATGCACTCGCAGGAATCTGAATACTTGCTTTCTTTGGAGTTAGTTGCTTGTTTGTTTACAGAGAATAAGCACTGGAGATGGCTTCAGGCAAGGGCAGATATAAAGTAGAGGCCAACTCTGGGGCCATCTGATATGTCAGCTCATATGGAAAATCAGGGTCTTTGAGTGCAGGGCCAAATCAGTGACACCTACTAGAAACTGCTGATGAGGAGGAGGATTTTGCTAAATTTGTTACTATCTTTGGATATATTCCTGCAGTAATTGGCCAAAGAGAATGAAAAGAGCTACTAAATCCGCCTTTTTAGGAGCATAATAAAATATTTAAATCTTTGTCATGGCTGTAGAGGACAGAAAGCAGAATTAACATTTGTTTTTAACAATTTATCTTTACCTTATAAAACTGGAGGGTCCCGTGCTACCATGCTGATGCAGTAACAGCACAGCGATGTAGCCGTGCATAAAATGAGAACTGATGTGCTACAGTTAATATAATCTGAATACTGCACCCTGATGGCTGTCTGTATTATTTAAATGCTGGAGACTTCCATTTGAGCAGATATTCTCTAAAAATGGGTTCAGGAAAGATACTTTCTCGGGTTTCCACTTGTGTTAGAACATTTTAAATTTTGGAAGAGGGATAATTGCATTTGCAGCCTGTAGTAGAAATGGCATTACAAAGGGAAAAAAAAAAAAGAACCCCTAAAAACCCCCTTATATTAGTATTTACCTATAAGAAAAAAAAAAAAAAAGAAATGGAACTAATCTCTAAATAAGATGTTTATTATTTTAATCATCAACTAAAATGGTTTTTTGCAAGAGATAATACTTTCAACTATTTTAGTCTCAAACAGTTCCCAATAAGGAAGCAAATGGAGTTAGACTAAAAGAGTGTATCAAAAAGTACAAACAGTAAAGGAGAAAAAGCTATTTGTAAAACCCTAAACTTTGCAAGATGATGAACAGTTCACCAAAAAAAAACCAAAGAGTGCACGATATTCCAACTGTATTAAATGAAGATGAAGGAAGTAGGTGTGATGAAGCCTAATGTTAATGAAGTGGCTGTGGTTATAGAAATACTCATTATTAAAACAAGGTATATTATACTGGAAAGCTACAGCTTTTGAGGTTTCTAGTCACAGCTGATACACAGCCTTGGATCATCTGAAACAAGCTCTCACCGTGTGCAACTGTTCCGTGCAGTTTCTCCAATTGCTACCTTGGACCCAGGAGCCTGGGAAAATACCTAATGAGTACCCCAGAAGTCCAAAAAGATGCTGTACAGAATTGACATCCTTTTCAGCTGTGCGTCCCAGAAAGCTTATTTCATCTGAGAAACATGATGTTGTTTTAAGAAATACCTAAAAATTTTCAGAATTGCTTAATTTCTTAAAAATGCCCCAAAACTATTGGGGAGGGGGTGTGTGTGTGTGCAGGGCAGGAAGGCGGGGGGGAGTATTCCAACACCTCATTACTAAGCTTAAACTGGACTTTTGTTATTTGCACATATGATTATTTTACTGTTTGTGAGAAGTCTCAGGTTATTTGTTAGTTCTGCTGTGTTTTACTGTAGGATATTTCTATATAAATAGCTTAGCATATGTGTACCATAACATAAGCATTGTAATGTGGATTTATTTATAAGCTCTTAGGAGTTATAAAACATACTTTGAATAATTTATGGATGTATGAATATCTGTATCTTTGAGCTTACTCTACTGTAAGGCTAAAGGTCCTAAGCCCTCTGTCCTCATATCCCTGCCATGCAGTTTGTCACCGTGGTGTGGATAACCTGAATCTGTCAGCTCTATTGCAGTGAATGTGTGAGTGCATGTTTAGCTCATTCCCTGGCATTACCCAGTGTGGAAGTGCTGGGCTCTCCAACAGCCTGTCAGGAATTCAATCGACAATATGTGTGAATCTCAGAAAGAGGAAGAGAAGTGTTGGGCAAAACATTTTGGATTTAGTCAATGACATTTCCTGACAAAACTCTGCTGTGTTGAAAATGTTTTCCAATTTTGTTCTGCTTCTTATGAAAAGAAACTTTTTTTGCGACCAACTACTGCATAATAAATTGATATAAATTGTAATTTACATCAGAGCAAGCTGTGACACTACAGTACTTTTGTTCCCGGGGAACAGAGGAGTTGTGGGCAGGGCACGGAAGTCTCGCATCACAGGTAGTAAGGTTGGCTCTGTCATTGTTATGCCAGCAGTACTGATCCACAGCTTTACTGAACTCCAAAATTCCGGCTATGAAAGAATGCAAAATCTAACACATTCCCAAGTGCTGTATTTCTTATCTTCAGTTTTGTAAGGTATGATTGTCCTGCACTACCGAGTTCTTTTATACACCAGCTATCAATACAGATTCTTCTGATTTTTAGAATAGTAGCTCACTTTCCTTCTATGACAATGTAAATAAGGAACAATTTGTTTGAAGTCAAAGGAGTTACACTTCTTGTTTTATCAATGCAAGTAAAAAGGAGAATCAAGTTCCATATTTGTTTTATTCCTGGCTTAGCTTTCCACAAAGTTCTAGGTGCTGTAAATACCATAAAAAGACAATCCATACTCCAACATTTCACATACAAGATAGCAGCAAAATACAGATTTCTTGTTTCTTTGTAGCTCAGTATATATATGAAATTAATACAGGGCTCCAGAAAGATATGAAAGGAGAGACAGCTCTACCCAGGGAACACGTAAACAGTGCCAAGCAATTGGTGTTGTATTGTGCTATCTGCTGTGCCCTATTTTCACAGAAAAACAATTTCTGCTGCCAAAAATGCATGAAAGTTCAGAAATTTCAAGAGCCTCCATGATGCTGCGAGTTGTTTTTTTATCCTTCTGTTGATTAATGGTACCCTTAGCTTCTCCTAACTGATGCAGACATAAATCTTGTTTTTCCTAAAGGAAGGGTCCATTCTGCAAGAGGAATTTCTTTGAATTTCAACAGGATCATGTTAAAGAAGCTGTTACCTGCTCCTGTTTTCAGTTTCTTGAAGGTATAGCTCCTCTAGCTTCCAGGGTTTGGGGCAGGACGTAGCCTGTGTCTTCAGATAGTTCTTTAAAGCATTCCTAAATTTCCAGTAAGAATTTCTTCAAATCAGGATCAAGGATAACAAATCGGTAAGAAATGTTTCCTGTTTTATACTGTTTCAGTAGTTGGGAATTAAGGGAAGTCTCTGTTTGAAATAATTTCTTATCTGTGTAAATGGGCTTTCCTTTCTTTTCCCCATCAAGTAATTTCATTTTTCGCCTTTAGGCAGATAAATACGGGTTTCCATGACTGTAGGAAAGCAATCTTCCTCCAGGCTTCCATTACAGGACAAATACCTCAGTGTTTCCTCTAAAATCCTGAATGGCCTTTTCCATACAGTATTTCACAAGGTCTGAGTCGTGCTGATCAATACACCTGTGCCCCACAAACAGTATTTTAAGTACTTAAAAAACCAAACGAAAAGGCAAACGGAAAAAACCCACCTCATTTCAAAGACTCTGTACCTTAGATTAGTAAATGTAGCTTTGTAGTTTTAATGTAAGAATTTTTAAATTTCACAAATAAATAGTATAATGTAAGGCCAGGTACATAATATATAAATTTTATACCTTTTTATTATAAGATTTCTTACTTCTGAAAAGTAGCACAGGATGAGCAGGAAAAATAAGATGGAATTTGAATCACTGATATTGTATTTTTTCTTCCTAGTCACTGCAGTAAATCTGGTTACCGGAAAGCTCATCACATCTGCACTGAATATATTCCAAGGCTCAGGTGTCAAAGACCAGAGTTCAATCCTCTGCGTGGATCTATCGAGTGTACGTAGCACAACTGAAGTCTGTGGAAAAATTTATACCAGCTTTAAAGTAAGTGTCTCCTTAACAAGTGCTCTGGGGTCCCTTTATTTGTTTCGAATGTGCAGTCAGCAATGTGTCAGGTGTCTAAGGTCTGGGACGCATTTCTGGTTTGGGCATAGTCACTAGCACAGTGGTTAGATCCGAGGTTATCCTAATTGCTGGCCAACCACATGATAAGTCTTCAATAATTGAAAATGCCTTTCCTCTACAGCTTCACCCCTCAAAGTAGAGCCAGAAGAAAATTTTGGGAATGGAAGTGAGCTCAGTAGCTTCTGCTATAATCCACAGCAATGTCTTTACATCTAGGCAGTCAGACCTAGATTGCAAACAAACTCATTTGGTGTTTTAGCTTTCATTTAAAAACAAGTTATGATTCTTTTGTGTTTGTTGTTGTGAGACTTGTACTGCTAGTCCTAATAGATGTTTGTTTGTGACTGGAGCAATTTAATTTCTGAATTTCTCCCTTTAGGTCTCACCTTTACCTAAAGGCAAAGATTTCATTATGGTATATGCCCATACTGAACTATATCTTAACACAGCTTCTCATGTGCAGTGTATTACATAAATAATGCAAGATTTACAGTCTACCAAATCCTTTATCAGCTGGTAGCACAATTCTTTGAAATCCTTTCCTAGCTTATGGTAATATGTTACTTTTTATGATGAATCCACTCAGGGCTTTGCTAACAACTTTGAGGAGAAAGACAAGCTATGAATATAGAAAGACTGGAGATTTTGTGGGGGGCATAGATTTAGATGGGTCTTCCATAAAATTCAGTGTAGAAGAGGCTAAGCAGAGGACCGAGAGGTATAGTCACTGCGTGCAGGTTGGACTACATGACAGCACTTCTTTCAGTGATAGTATTTATCCCACCTCTACTGTAGGGATGTCAGTGCTGGACAGAATGGTCTAGACACTGTACTGTAAATCAGCTGAAGTCAATAGAGTTGTATCTGTGTACCACATCTGAAGATTTTTATCTGTATTAAAATAAAGTCTACTCTTAAGGTCTGCAGCATTAATCTTCCAAAATCTCTTATTTGTAATTAACAAGTTACTAATGGGGAAAAGTCATACGCATTTAGAAAGGAAACGTCCCGATAGAAGTTCAAAATATTTGTAAGGAGACTGGTCCAACTCCACTTAGCTGGGTGTGATATTTTTGTTGTTGTTGCCTGTCCCCCAAAAATGTAGGTGATCAAGTGACATAGAGTCCAGAATGAGGAAGATTCACTGCTGCTTTTCTCCAGTAGGAAAAAGCTCGCTACTGAAATGTGAAATGCTGACACTCCATTGCATTTTTGTCTTGCTTTTCTTTGGCAGACTTTTATTAATTATCACCTAAGTACTCATAGCTCAGCAATAAGGTTCAAGACAGGTTTATAGAAACAGAAGAAAAACGTGTATGTTTGTATATGCTTTAAGTGAGCTCAAAAATCTATCATCCCACTATCCCAAATATCATCCTGCTAACATGGTGGCACAGCCATGTAGACAGGCTTCAGCAAATTCATGTGTCATGAAAGAATTTGACTTTAGAATGAGCAATAAACCTAGAAACGTATGCAAATCCTTTGCTGTTACAGTGGGGAGATCTAGCCAGACTTATTTCTTCATTCTTCTCTCCAATGAGGTATGTCCCAAAGGGATTTCAATATCTTGTTTGATCTAAGAACGTTTTTCTTTCTTTAATTGGTCACTACCACTGACACAGTGGATAATTAAAAGCAGAACTGCAAAAGTAGTAACAGTTAGCACCAATAGTACTGTGCATCTAAGTACATAGCAAACACGCAGTTTATATTACTGTTTACACATTAAATGGTTCTCTTTCTCAGATAAGCACAACTAATCAAATGACTTGCTAGATCACACAGTGAATCAGAGGCTGAGCTGTGGAAATAAGTTTAAGGGCATGAAGCTACAAATACTTATGACTATGAGTAACTTTACTCTTGGGAGTATTTCAATTGACTCCAGGAGGGAATTATGTAGGGTAATAAGCTCTGAACTTCATGGTGTTCGTGGGACTGGTCCCTAAGCATATTCAATTGCAGTCTTCACATAAAATCACATAAATCTGCAGTGAGGGACTTTTAATAAACATATTCTATGCCATAAATTACTTTCTGAGGAGGATTTTTAGAGGCATAATTTTACAGCATTGACCTCCAATAGACTCATAACATTCTATCATGTTAAATGTATATTTAATAGCTTCAGACCTTTTATATTAGTGGTCCAATGGGCCTGAAGGACTTAGGACTGCAACAACCTATTGTGTCAATGGATATTTAGAGGTGTTTAAAAAAATGCAGGTTATTGACTTTATTATTGATGCAAAGGAGCCATTACATCCTATCAAGCAATTAAATGCCCTTTCATAAAGAACTCATTGCATGGAGACTGAATTTATGGAAATGATGAAAATTAATGGCTCCATAGGAATCATTATATCAGGTCTGAAATGCTTTTGGGGATATTATTATTTATTTTCACATTCATACTTGTAGTAATGAGAAATTCAGGAATTTTGTAGTAAATTGCAAATATAAAGATGCAGATACAGAGGTTGCTATATGAGTTTGAACAAATCCTAAAGGGAAATGTTCTTGCATTGTTTTCTACTTTCTTTAAAGGTACAAAGTTAAACCGGCTCAGTGAAAAGAGATGGCTGTGTTTTGATAGCTTTTGTAAATCCAGAATGTGCCAGGTTGAAATTTACAATTTTAATTTTCATTTCTACATCCGATTTATGCACACTTACCCACACTTCATCCCTTTAGTCTATTAGGGCCATAATTTTGCACAGGTTATTCTGACATATATTTTATAGCTGAGGAAGGATTTTGGATGTATCCAGATGCAACATGGCATTGAACCTCAAAATTACTCTGCTGTCTTCACTCAAGTCCCTTTGTAAATTTAGTCCTAAATGCAGCCTCCCAGTGAGGTCTCTCTGGTTTCCAGGTTTTTCTACTTCTGAATGTATGTACTACGCAGTTATGTTCCCAGAGTTTGTTTTGGTTTTTTGAAAAAACACCTAGGTATTTGAAGTTATTTGATGCTAGACACAAATGAGTAGAAAATATGAGAACTGCTTCATGATAAGTGCACCACAAGAATGCTAGATTTTTTGCAAGAGTTTGTTTCCTCCTCAGGGTAACACATACCATTTCTGGAAATGAAGCTGCACACGTGTCAAAAATAGCCACATTATTAAAACCCCTTAGCTGGCACTCTCAGATGCTGAACCCATCCAAAGAGCTGTCTCTTATTAGAGTATGGCCCATAATCTAGCACTTTTTAAGTGTCTAGGCAATTAGGATTTTACACTGCGTGTAGCAGGTGTGTACATTTGTGTTTTGGGACTGTGTGAGGCTGCAGCATACCCACTGCATATCTGTCTGTACTCTCTCTTCTCTTGTGGGCAGGCTGTATCAGAAGATCTGCACTGATGCTCACATATAAAATACACAATCTCTACGGACATTCCCATTTTATCCAGGTCCATATAACCAACAGCAGTAATGACTCTAGGGCCAAGGAATCTATGTTTCTCTCTTTCATAGAGTCCACAATACAAAATTCTTGCTGTATTGTGAGACAATTATCTGCTTTTTTTTATGGCTTTACAAGAAATTTTACTGTAGCTCCATTCAATCTTTGCGCTCTCGTCAACTCTTATTTGGCAAAAGAGGCGAATTCAAGGAAGGCCATAATACTACAGCCTGTGCTGCATAGTTTCTGAGTAGGTAAAATGTTCAAATTGCCTACCTATAATTAAAATGAAAATAAAAACATTGGCTTATTTTCTTGGATTTATCATCTTAAACACTGGCTTTTGCCTTTATCTGAGATTGGCAAAATGAAAGCACAGGAATGTCATTGTGCTGCCAATAGCACTATTTTGCCCCTACTTGAGTAAAGTTTGTCCTCACATAAGTAAAGCCAGTTTACTTACGTTACAGGTTTACCCATGTTACCAAGTTGCCCTGATATTTTTAAAACCTTTTGGAATGTCCCCAAGTCTGTTATGGCTAGTGTATTTGCTGAAATGTCAATGCCTGTATACATCTTGGTAAGCTCAAGGATAACACTCATGAAAGAAGAAAATGACTGAACAGAGGCAGTGCTTCATAAACCACTGATTTAAGGGAGTGCTTAAGATCACAGTTATCTTTAGGAATCTCTTTAGTTTCCATTCAAGTCAATGAGACTTATTCTTAACCTTAAGAATTTTTTATATTTAAAAGCTGCTCTGAATAAGGTCCTTTATAGAATAATAATTAAAACAAAAATTTTAAAAAGGCATTTCCATCTTTTACTTTCTTACTGCAGGGCTATATGAAAGATAGCAATAATGCTAGAATTTAATATAGGTAATTTCTCTGTTGTTACTGTGAAGAAGGTTTATAGAGCAGTACAAAATGATTTAAGGCTCTTGAAATGTTTGTTTTCAACTCTTTAATTTTAATGTGGGGGTTTTTTTCTTTAATCAAAGATATGCCATAACTATAAAATAAATTCTTTTGTAGTAGGAGACTGTAGAGCTCCTGAAGTGCTTCACTTTGAGCACCTTTGTTAGTGAAGTAAGAGGGCTCTCTAAGCCACAAAGATTATAATTACCTGGTTTTGCTCTTGTTGAAATCAGTGGCAAAACTCTTATAGGTTGCAGTGGCAGCAAGACTGAAAGGAACTGCTTGTGCTTTAGTTTATCGTTCCATTTTCTGATTAACATCTTAAACTGCATTTTGATCATGTAGCTTCTACTGACAGAGAATGCCTGATAGTCTTTTGTTGATCTACTGAGAGAACAACAGCTCATCTTGATGCTCAGCCAAGGCATCTATCATTCAGCTGTCCCTTGCAGTTACCGTGTTGAGAATGCAGCACAACCCTCCCTCACAGACTTTCCACTCCATCTGGTGACCTGTCAGAAGGGTTCTTAGACCTCTTTCCTTTCAGGATCCAGCAATGAATTTTTTCTGCACAAGCTGTGTTTTTAACGCTTTCTATTGAGTAAATTTAACAGGTCAGACTCAAAATAAGGTTACTGATGATCAAAAAGTTACTGTGCATCAGCTTGGCCACGGTAACTGTCCAGAAGAGGTATTAGCCTGCCGAAAGTATTGAGTCATTTAACTGTCCCAAAGGTCAATGTTAGAAAACAAAAAAATATATTATGTTGCCTTCTGTTTGCTGCAATGAGTAGTGATGGACAAGTGCTGAAGTCTAGTTAACATATATCAATTTGACTATAAGATTGAACCACTTTGGCATTTATTTCTTTTCATTTTCCTGAACAGATGGTTTTATTCCTACCATGCAATTTTTTCCTCCGCTGTTTTTTTTTTTGAGCTCTCTCATCTAGCTTTCATTAGCTTTTGTTCTCTACATACTGTTCAGGAAAGTGTGCTGCACATAATCTAGGATTGCAATTAAACAGGAATGGGGGAAAAAATGGCAGATCCTGTACTAAAGCTTCTGCCAAAGATAATGGTAGATGTGTGCAGAGGTCTGCTCTTTCTGTTACATTGTGTGACTCTTTATTATGTGTAGGTATTAATCAGAGGGTACCTCCCTTTCTCCCTTGTTTTAACTTTTCCCTTTCATCTCTGCCTTCTACATGTGTCATATGACATCCATCAGCAGTACAAAGGCAGTGTCACATGCTTAGTTATTGCTGCCAGTAGTAATACAAAATCAGGCCTGTCTGACATGTAAAAGGCAGAGCCTTCTTTATTGCAGACTAGTAAAAGTCACCAACAAAAAAGGCTGTGGATTTTTAATGGAATGAAAGCAGTAATGAATAGGCATTAATTGAAAATTAGGGCATGAAAGACAGAGAAGAGCTAAGACAAATCAATTGCTATACCTATAAGCCTGAGCTGACAATAAATCAACAGCAATAGCAGTAAGATGCATTGGACCAAATTAATCACAGATGCAAACAGTTGAAAGTTGTGAATAAATTAGTTTAAGAAGGGTCTATAAATACTAAATAATTCCACAGTTGACCATAAGTGGAGTAACTTTACAAAAGAATTGGAGTCACTGTACAAAAAGAATTTAACCTATACGTCCTGCCTCTGGTAGGAGGTATGGTGATTGACTGCGAGAGCATAAAGGAACAAAAAATATGTGGCTTTTACCTTGAGGATAGTAGGGTCTGTCCCTGTGTGAATTTTATAAACTTCTGTAAGACTCAAAGGTTTTACTTCCCGCTTGTGCTAAGCACAGATGGTGCACATGTCAGCACCAGGTCTGGCAGATGGGCATGAAAGGTAATGCAGAGGAGAAAGTTAGGTCTCAGTACCCTGGCTCTCAGTTGACTTCATTTGTGATGTGAGTGGGGAAAATTTACTGAGTAACTCTGTGCTTCAGCTCTCCTTTTTAAAATGATTTTTGTGTGTGTGTTGAAAAACAAATTCAGTAAGCGCGCTCTCTTGCATTGATTTCCTGAGGAGCAGCCCTAAATATTCTCAAGCTTAGAGACATCCATTGGGCAACTCAGGCTAAACATGAAAGAGGACCTTTAGGAAAAAGTTAAAGGGTCCTTTACAAGATCTTTTTTTGGTTTGTTTTCCTCTTTTCTGACATATAAAAACTAGTTAGTATTGTCCAGATAATGAATAACCGGTACTGTTCTTGCTTTATACGCTTATTTAACCTATATTGTGTTATGCCCACATGTGCGCGCAATAGGAGCTCTTGGAGTGAAGAATGTTACACTCTTGTGATACCTGCAAAGCAGACAGAATTAACTTCAGGTCTGAATTCTTCAAAATTAAATTACAGTAATATTCCTGCTCTGCATTGTCATTGCTGACATCAACAAAAAACATTAACTCTAATTACAGGACTGATTTGGTCCTTATTAGGCATTTTTTGAGAGCTAAATTTCTTGATAAAGCAGAATATGCTCAACTCAACAGCAAAAGTGAAGCATTCTATTATCTGTCCTCCTTCCCTGGCAATGATGAATGTGCACCATGAAGAGATTAGATCATTTGTTTCACTTGAGTAGTAAAATGTTCTGTGCACTTTCTTTTTAGTCATCGTGTTGATTCTGATCAAGTTGGGGGCTTGGCTGATCTTGGGATTCAGCTGATAAGAATGTGGAAATATTTGAAACTCAGAATTTCCTGTGAACTACGTTGTTTTATACATTTGGTTAAAATATTGCACGATCTTAAATTTATTGCTGTTCTTTATGATAAAGAGCTGCATCTGAATTTAAATAGTTGAATTAATTTTTCACTCTGAATTTCCTAAGGCATAGGAGTCCTTCATTTATAGCAACTATTACTGGTTCACACCAGAAGGCTAAGGCAGAGGTATGGGACAATACACTGCTGTACACAGGGCACTTGCCTTTGTGCTGCTGTGAAACCTACGGAGTCCACTTCCTGTATCTGGAGAGTACTAGCTAATGGACACATCACAGCTTGGCATTTCGGGTACATGTAAGCAAATATTTTTGTAGAATTGTTGCTATGCGACAATCATGTTTTTGTCTGATCTATTTGAGAATTCAGGGTTGAATCCCATTTAATTAAAATATAACCAGTTAAGTTAGGCTGCTTGTTTTGTAGGATGGAATTTAAACCCATTTCCCAGAGGAATACCTAAATGACTAAATGACTGCAATATCATATTCTAGGTGCAGCATTTTTCTCCTTCAGGTGAACCTGTCCTACTTTGTGTAATGGAGTTAGCTTGTGCGTCAGAAACTGGGAATCATGTTCTCTTCCTTTGTGGTGAGTTGCCTTTATAGTTATTCAGTCTTCACTCCTGTTTGTGGCTATCATTCTTTGTGGAATGGCTTCCACAGGAAGAACTGAGGCTAACCCCACTGTGTCTGCAGTAACCAAGCTGTGTAATAGCATAATGGTTAGGGGCATATATCTACAAAAGTGGCCTTGTAAGTCTACGTCCCCTCAGGAAAAGAAGTGTTCTCTGTGACTTTTCCAGACCTTATTGTGTAGTTTAGCAAAAAAATACCAAATATCCTTGGATGCCTCAGTTTAATCTAAAATGCAGATATAACAATTAACTACAGTAATTATTACCTATTGCCCTGCCTGTTCACTTCAGACACAAACTAATGTGTTTGGTTTTTTTACTTTTATTCTGTGCAGTTTTGGTCTTAATGTAGTAAGCAGCTGGTTGCTGAAAGTAGAAGAGAATAAGAGTTTGGTTCAATGCAATTTGCACACATTTGCTGCCTTATACAGAGCTGTTACTTTAGCGTTTCCCTGTACTGGCATCTTGTTGTATTCTATAATAAGCAAAGTAGTCCAAAAGTATATGGCTGTCCTTTATGCATCGCACAGAAGGACACAGAGTAATCAATGTAAAGATTAAACAACACTGTCAATTAATCATTAAGTTTCAGAGTTCTGAGATGACTCAGCAAAGGTTTTGAATATCATTTGAGAAACTATATGGGGCAGTGCATTTTTCTTAAAGGCAGTCTGTACATTTCTGCCTAATGCATGCAGCATTTTGTTAATCTATGTCCTTGCCGTGCTGTAAATACCTGAAAACTACATTATTGAGTTATGTGCAGGTGACCTGATCAGATGGCACCAAAGAGATTTCCCAGGTCTGCAATCATTGGTGTCCAGTTAAGTCACCATTTTAATTAACGGTAGGAAATGTAGCAAGTATAGTCCATCGAGAAGATAGTATTTTTACACAAGTGCGTTGTCCTACTGTGAAAATAATGTTTTTCTTGCTTCTGAAATCTATTCCAAAAGATATGTGGCACAAATGTTATTGATTTAAGATGGCTTTAAAAGCCTAGTAGGCTATATTAATCTTAAACCAGAGTGCTAGTGCTTTTCCTGCATAGTTCAGTGGCTAATGCACACCTCACCGAATGTACTACAACACTTTATTGTGGCTATCAAGAGTAAGTGGTGCTGGCGAGGGTTTAGTGGCATGACATTTTTGCCTCTGCAAGCTACCTTGTGTTTGTACTCTCTGGTCAGTAACATATGATCACAGAATGGTTTGGGTTGGAAGGGACCTTAAAGGTCATCTAGTGCCAACCCCCTGCCCTGGGCAGGGATACCTCCCACCACACCAGGTTGCTCCAAGCCCCGTCCAACCTGGCCTTGAACCCCTCCAGGGATGGGGCAGGCGCAGCTTCTCTGGGCAACCTGGGCTAGGGGCTCACCACCCTCAGGGTGAAAAATTTCTTCCTAATGTCTAATCTAAATCTCCCCTCTTTCAGTTTGAAACTGTTACCCCTCGTCCTATCACTACACTCCCTGATCAAGTGTCCTCCATCTCTCCTGTAGGCCTCCTTTAGGTACTGGAAAAGCCTATGAGGTGTCCCTGGAGCCTTCTCCAGGCTGGCCAACCCCAACTCTCTCAGCCTGTCTTCATTGGAGGGGTGCTCCAGCCTTCTCACCACCTTGTTGGCTTCCTCTGGACTTGTTCTGACAGGTTTGTGTCCTTCATATGTTGGGGGCCCCAGACCTGGATGCAGTACTCCAGGTGGGGTCTCACAAGAGTGAAGCAGAGGGGCAGAGTCTTCCTGAAGAGCCTGTAATATAAAACTCATGCCTCGACTACTTGCTTATGTTTGTGGGGTAGGGTGTGAGGGAATCTGATATGACAGGAAAACAGCAGGCATGCATTGCCTGTCTAAGCAAGGGAAAAAGATGGTGAGATTTACATTTAGGGATGAGAAACTTCTTTCAAAACTTCTCTTTACAATACTGTAGTTTGGGAAATATATAACAATGAAGGCATGTTTACTTTTTGTAGAATTCATGGCATGATGAGGATAATAAGACCCTCCAAGGCAATAATTGCTTCGCTGTAGGGTGCTTCTGCATCTCAAATTGCTCAGCATCTGGGTTTTAAATCATTTGTGCTCCTGGTGGGTAAAACTGCCAGCTAAACAGGCAGGCAGACAAGTAGCATTTTTAAACTTACACAGCATGATCATGGCATGTGTGCATTTAAAGCTGAGCTTATTATCATCAGGAATTGTTATCTAAACCATAGAGACAGATACCAAAATAGTTTCTATATGATACTCTCTTAATAAATTGTTTTCATTCCCAAGGAAACTATCTGGTCTATGGTTATAGATCTGGTATTGTTTTAGATATTTCTGGCAGACTGTCCAGCAGGAAAGCATTGTTTGTTGAGCTCAGAAAACATGCAATAAATTCCACAGTTCATTGTGCTGTGGTGAGCAGGTGACTGCCACTGAATGCCGTGCTGAAGATCATGTTATAAGCAGGAAGAGGCTTAATTGTATTCACAGCAAATTATGTTATTAACATGTAAAGTAGCACTCTACTTGGTAAGAAGTGAGGCCATTCTGTATACAGGAATCATTTATTGACTCTGAATCTATGTTTCATTGTTACTGTGGGAGGGTTAGGCTGATGACAAATATTCTGCCTTTAACATATCCTTCTCTGTTGTTTTTTCTGAATGCTTACTACATATTTCCTGGCACAGACAATTTCTTCCATCTTCTAACGTGCAGTACACTGAGTATGTCATGGTGCATATGGGGATCAGGGTTTTGGTTTCTGTTTTTGAAAATTCTGCTTTTGGGAAGACCCTCTGGATGGTGGTTTAGAGATGGCTGGAAGTCCAACTTAAAACTGAGTGGTTTAAGTGTGGCACCAATGAGAACACTCACACCCATACTCTATCCATCTCAATGTATGGTTTAACACCTTGTGTTCATGATTTCATATACCCAAGTCCCAATACTGGTATTTTGGACTTTGAGTTCAAAACCTACTGTTGCCTATGTCCATCACATCCCTGTGATAGAAGAGGCTTGTGTGCTGCTATCTGTCCGGGCTGTAGGTCTTGAACACCACGCCAGTCTAACTGTTCTGTAACTACAAGCTCAGGAGAGACCCTGGTAAGGCTGACTTGCCTGACATTTCTTTTTGGCACCAGTAGCAGCTGCTTTGAGTTTTTCTTTTTTATTTTCTTCCTAGCTTATTTTTAACTTGGATCAATTCCCTGATCTGATTCCCTTCACAGTCACACAAATAGTTGTACTGGCACAACGGAGGGAGCAGCAAGAATTAGCAGAGGGAGTGGTGACTGCACACAGCAGCCCTCGTAAAAGAGGAAAAACATCTTACATTCCTCTATACTGTGCCAATTTGAAATGCCCTCATTCTCTCTCTGTTACAGAGTTCTTTTTTGTTGTTGTTGTGGATTTTCTTCACTTTGTTGCTACACAGGTTTTTTTCCTCATACAACATGTTATTTCAGCTCTGCCAGTACTCATCTGCCATCTCGGTAGTTGTCTGCTGAGTACAGAAGCACTTAAAAAAAGAAGAAAAGAAGAAAAAGTCTCTGTAGACTACTAAGCTGTGTTAGCAGGCAATTGAAAATTAGCAGTAAGATGAGCATCACCTGATTTTCAAAAGGCAATCACTTTCCTGATAACCAAGCAATTCTGGCTAGAAAGCTTGCTTGCTGACACAGTCACACTTGCAGAATGATGGTACCCACTCCTTGAGGGGCTTATCCTCTCTGCAGTCAGAGAGAGAAAGGTTTGCCAAGCAAGCCTGCGCCAGCACTTGCTGCTTTCATGTTTACCCTGGTGGGACTTTGTGTTTTCTACAAGGTAATGTGCATCACCATATTATTTTATGATCTTGAAGGCACTAATTTTGATTGCTCCTGGTGGTCTGTTGTTTGGCTCTTTTTTCACATGCTTGGGGTTTTTTTCCTTTTTCCATGAAGAGAGGTTCAATCACTTGGAAGCCCATTCTGCTATCCAATGTCATGCTTCTCCCAGTCTGTAATCATTCTTGATATAACCTTCTGACTTTATCTGAGATCATGCTTTCTTAGTTCTCATCCTCAATTTTGGGAAAGGGGAGAAGTTATTAACTAGAAGTGAAAACAGATGTTTGACTGTTATGGCCACTAGAATTCAGAAAAGATTCATAGTTAAGGCTTGACTTTTCTTGAACCAGTAGCACTGAGAGTCATCTTTTATAGTATTACAAAATCAATGCGGGGCATGATCCAGCCTTTCTTCTTCTGTCATTTGAGAGTGATATAATGAAGTGGAAGATGTACAATTACCAAACCTTATCCTTACAAAATACTCTAGTAAAACACAGATTTGCTGCAAACTCCAGCACTCCTGTTGCTTTTTGTTGCGTTCTGCTTTGGTGATATGTGGATTCTGGGCAAAATGGAGGTTGCTTCATAGCTGTGAAAAAAAATGGATTTATAGGTTTTATAGCTCAAATTGCGGACCAGAACCTGGGCTCCGTCTGAACAGTATTTGGAACTCAGCAATTAAATAGGGAGCTTGAAAATAGTGTTAGGAGTGGGAAAGTGCTCACTTCTTCGCTATGACCCAGCACAGAGCAGAGAAACTATTGTTTGCTTCTGGGACACTGAGAAGCCTTGCTGATACTTAGTGTCCTATAATGTCTTCACCAAGAAACCAGAAATCGGTGCTGTAGTAGCTTATTATTCTTCATCACAAAATGATAACTTTCAGCAAAGGGAAGTTTTATTCAGCCAAATCCAGTAGATTACAGACTTGTATCTGAAGGCAGAAGGAGATTCAGTTCTTTAAGATATATAGTACACAATAGAGTGATACACTTCCACCAGGTTAAGAAAGTGTCTAGAGACTTACCTTTGAAGGAACTTTTTTCTGCTTTTACCCATATAGGTCTAAGGCAATTAATCAATAAGCTAGGACACAGGGTGAAAACATATGGTCTTTGATATTTAATAAATGGATTAACAGAGTCCACCACTTAATATTCAGCCTCTGCTTTAGGAGTATAAATTAATAAGCATTAGGTCCTTTTTAATGAGGAATTTTCCCTTTTAAAACCTGAATGAATTATAAAAAAGAGCTCTGGCAGAATTTCAAAGACATTTTCTGACCTTCTAGTATTCTGGCCTGCATGAATTTTTAACAAGATGCTATATATCTGGAAGGTCTATTAGAATTCGTCTGCATGAAATCTGTCTGCCCTCTAGCCCCTCGCCCCCTTTTTCCTTTTTACTTTTTTTTCTTTCTTTTCTTTTTTTTTTTTTTGATAATCAGACAACTGAAGCAGAAAAAGGCAAAGTATCTATAATAGCAAGGGAAGGTTTAATTTATGTAAATGAAGTTTTAAAAAGGAGTCCTTATTCGAGTTAATAAAACCCCACACATTGCTTTTAAATATTAATAGTGTCTGGCAAAAATCCTTTATTTATAGTGACATTTTCATTTATATTCATTTTTGAATAGTATCAACAATGTAAAGTGTTCCAAGATCTGTTTGAAAATGCGTATTTTAAAGTGCATAACATGCATAACTTATAATTAAATGCACATGGCTGTACTTTCAGTCTTGTAAAACATTATTATTTTTCTGGTTTCTATTCCAGAAAACCTTTAAGAAATCTTATTGATATCTAAATGTGTTCAGAAATTAAATGTCATAGACCAAAGCAGATGTTTTAAGTATTTGTAGGCTGATTTTCAGCAAAATGAAGAAAGCTTACTGTCGTTATTACTCACTTTATTTTTTTTATTTTTTAAAGGGCTGTTCTGTGACATTTTGAAAATGCAGAACACCCTTTTTCATAAAAGGTTGTAGTTATCTATGCAAATTTTTACTGATGATGCTTCGTAATCTAAATGCCACTTCAGAAAAATACTGTATACGTTAATGAAAACTGAACCGTTTCACTTCTCAAAATTACAGTATCAGTTGGTCCTGCAGATGGGATAGTCGATTAGCAGTTATTGCTCTGAACCCTTGTAGCAGATTCCATGCTTCAGTAGCTTGCTTGTAGCGTCTATTCAGGCCCATGAATTAGACACCTCTTCCTGCCACTACCTGGGGTTTTTGATCTTGCCCACCTGGAGTCTGCTGAATAAAAAGCACTTTGGAACAGCTCTTGCTCCTGGAGGTGATTAGTGTGCTGCTCATTCACCACAAGGGTCGGTGCCCATGTGCACTAGGAAAGAAGCAACCGTTAGGTTTTAGTAAACAGATTATTAGGAAGTGGTTGTCTTTAGCCTGTTACTCAATAATGGCAGGAACCACTAATAGGATTTCCATGTCACTGTTTCTTTTATTTCACTTGTTTCAGGGGAAAGTTCCCTTCTGAGTTAATCCTTTCGAGCAAAATACATCCCCAGGGTAAATCCACAGGAACTGTTGCAGTCGATAGAATTGCACCTCAGATGGAGCTGAGTCACTGAATATAAAACTGGGAAATTTAGAGTGTGCTTTACACATTCAAATGCTAACTAGTCTCTTGAGTCTGGGGTTCACTGACGTTCCTCGCCCTGGCTCTTGATTAGGACCAGGCAAGAGTAGAAAATGATTATAAAAAGCATGGCTTAATAAAAGCTGGCTAATTGTTTGCTCGTGTTACTTTTGTCAGGACAGTTTAACTCTGGAACAACTCCACTGTGGCTTGGTTTTCAAAAGGCAGCATTGAGCAGATATAATACCATGTTTCTAGTTTTTCTTTGTGAGCGTGAGGGAGACGCACAGTTTTAAGGATGTATTGATTTAATTGTTGAGACTAAGGCCTGCAATAGCCCATGTCAGTGTTTGTCTACCTATGTCAGATACTTTCAAGGACACAAAGCAAAGCCGGGTGCATTGCTGTTATCAGAGGGCAGCAGGGAACTGCATCCTTGTTGTACCTTTCACCTTGTCATCATTGGCTCTCTGTCTTTCCTATAATTCTGCACATGCAACAGGCAGCTTTTCTGAGCTCATTGCCCTCCAGCAAACAGCCTGACAGTTCCCTTCCAACTCCCTGGTGGAGGAATGAGAGGGAAATGGGGTGGCACTCTCCACTAAGTGTTTTCCATTAGAGCAAGAGGTGATACATGGTATGAGAAAGAGACTCCCATGGGGGCCATTTATTCTAGTTCTTATATGGAACTCCTGGGTTCAAAAACAAAAAGGCAATTGGACTGACAGGTGAGAGACTGACAATGACAGTATCCCCGAAAGCCAGGGTAGGGAAACTAGAGAGGATCAGAATAGTCTCAGGCAGGTAGGTGGCAGGACCCCTAAGTCTATGTAGTAGTGCAAAGGGGAGACCTCTGTCTTAGACTTTCTTTAGTTAAACCCATGGGTTTTTGGTTTTAAAATGTGTCACTGGATCTTTCTTGGCTAAGGCTCAAAGTAAAATAAGTTTGAGGCAGCTAATAACATGACTGCTTTGGCACGGGCTCTTCATTCAACACCAAAAGGGTACATCAAGATTATAGAAGCTTGTACCCCAAACTGTTTGTTGTATGTGGCAGGATGTACAAGACAGCTTAACATTGTCCAGGCAGACTGGCAAGCAAGCCATTGCAAAATTCATGCTAGAACTTCTATATGCGGCTGTCTGGAGGAGACACACGCTTGATGGTAGAGAAACAAAGAAACAGAGTTTGTTTGGTATGCTGGAGATTGGGTTACTCAAAACGGCACTACTTGGAGTCGTATTGTGCCATCAACATGAACAATCAGTTCTAGTAATAAGGATTGCCCTAGACCTATGTTTCTGATTTTTTAGATTTCATTTTCAAACATACTCGCTCTTAAGAAAGTATAAGATGAGCAAGGGAATAGTAGCACTGAAGGCAAGGTCCATATCTCCTCATTTCATCCCAGTGAAGTCTGTTGGACTAAGCCACGTAGAGAAAATAATGATGGGATTTTGAAAGACACCCAGAGATGTTAATCACCCAAATGCCATCAACAGTACTTGAGAAATACTTCCACATGCCTCAATTTAAACAAAAAGACTGTCAATATCTACTCAGTTAAGCTGGGTCTCCGTGACAGTGCTATTGACCAGAAGGAAGGGAATGTGCTACATAGATGATAAATGGTGGAATAATTAAGAAACTGTTGTCCTTCAGACAAACTATTATATTCCTCCCAGAGAGCAATAAATATGGGGCCTTTTATGATGGAAGTATTTTCTGAGTATGATATCAGTGGGTTACAGACCGTAAAAAGGGATAATTCCATGAACCACCAAGCTTATCTTTAAGAACATTAAAATAAAAATATATTGTGCCTTACCTGTGCAGGCTGCATAGGACTACATTTTCAAATGATGTTTTTTCTGAATAAGCCACTGCATTCGCAAGACTGATTTGCATTAAGTGATTTAAATGAACAGGTACCTGTTTGTATGTGGAGAGCATACACCAAAAGGAACTGTGGAGTGGAGAGCACTGACATTTGGATACGGAGCCAACACTTCTCAGAGGTAGCCAGGTCTATAGCTGAGCATAAACAAAATTAAAATGCTGTTTTCAGGTGGCCAGCACAGCTGCTACCTTTGAGTTTGCCTCTGCCTTTGTCCTGTCTGCTGATTTCATAGCATTTCTTTATACGGCATGACTTCTGATTTATGCCATGTGACAGAGGACCTAATTGGTTTTGCTGAAGTTTAATATGGCTATTGGGTTGCACGTTTGAAAGAATAAATAAAACCAGGTGGCACAAAGAAAACTGCCTGCAGTCTGTTGTCTCGCTGCCCTTTCTGCAGGGCAGTGGGAAGCTTTTCCCAGGAGCAACTGGGAGGGGGTGGTGGTGAAGTCCCTGGGGTGCTGGGGCTGGGCTGGTCGGGCAGGGCAGGAGAGGAGAGCAGGGGGTGGTCTGTTTTACCATAATTTGTCATGATAGTGGTCTGAGTTTTCTGCATTGCATGATGTCATCATGGGAGAGAAAGGAGTAGCTTTGGCTGCTTGTTTGGGGGGCCATCAGCACTGTCCTGACGCCACCTGGAGAGAAGGTGTGTCAGGTAAGGCAGGTCAGTGTTGGGGAGTGCGCAGTGGC
This sequence comes from Rhinoptilus africanus, assembly GCA_013400135.1. Taxonomy (NCBI): domain Eukaryota; kingdom Metazoa; phylum Chordata; class Aves; order Charadriiformes; family Glareolidae; genus Rhinoptilus; species Rhinoptilus africanus. The sequence continues at coordinate 215,277 of VXBO01014551.1, forward strand.
TTAACAACACTGGCTTGGGGCTCTTGAAGTTTTCATTTCACCATCTGTGGTGAAAGGCTGATACCATCTAATCTCCCAGTGCTCCCCTAGAGATTTCAGTAGTTTAATACAGGCAGGGAATTGCATGTTCTCTAATCTTTTTCAAAATGGAGAGTCGATTGCTAATTGGGTAAATGCTGCTATCGGAAACTCTCTAGCCACTGGATTTCTAGTGCTCGTTTGTGCTGCTGGATGAGTTCAGCTATCAGTTGGTTTAGATTTCTGGAACAGAAAAATGAAATATTTCTGGAGGGCATATCAATAAATATATATTAGAAGAAGAAACAATGACTAAAGGAAATAATAGCTGTTAAATACAGGAATTGATTCCAAATGTTTTGGTCAGCTCACCTGTTTTCCAATTTGTGCTGAAGTGCCACAGGGGGACAGCACAGAGAGGTTCTGTCTTTCATATGTGGCATGGAAGTGTTCAGTAGGTTTTGTACAGTGAAGTAAAAAAAGTGCACAAAAGTGCATTCGAACAGTTACATCGTCCCTTCCGAATGTGGAGAGGCAGATGGTGGTTACCCTGTCTGCCAGACAGTGAAGGCAGTGGGTAAGGGGCAGGTGTGAGTGAAATTGTGTGAAAACCTGCCTAAAGCCAGCACCACCTTTGGCTTTCCCACCGCTGACTTAATATGACTTTGTCACAATCAAATGAAATCACAACTGTGTGTTCACTTCGTGTTGTGTGTCCCTTTGTAGACCCTCGCACACATTTATCGAAAAGCATTTATAGTGTGAAGACTTAGATGTTTGTTCTTGCAAAACATTCATGGGAGTGCAAGTCAAGATACAACTTTTTCTAAAAATTTATGTGTCTCATAGTTCATCATAGTTTATTTCTGTGACACATTTTAGGCCATAGTATGGTATCTCTGCTCACTTATTGCTGCCTGTTTTGTTTCTCTGGCGAGTTTTGGCAGATACATCTGTCCACACAATTCTAAGCATCCATAATGGAATTATTTTGGTGGAAATAAGCAAGTGCATGTTTCAGTGTTTACAGAAACATTATTTATTATTATTTTTTAACTTTTCATCAGATAAGATGACTCTTATGTTGTCCCAGAATATTTGCAATATATTTTATAGATTTTAAATTAATGATATATAATATGAACGGTACTGAAAAGTTAGGCATACCTGAAGGGACCTGATTGCCCTGTATAAATAAAGTTGCATTAACTATGCATGAAAAACCCAAAGCAATTAGCAATAATTGGATATCTGTGTTCTGCGTGCATGTAGCAGGAAAAAACAGCAATTTTATGATGTTAGGAAAGAGACCAGGAATGATGAACTTCCAATTGTGACTCCATATGTGTCAACTCCGAAAACACTGCATGTCTCTCAGACAGTACAAGTCACCATCCTCCCTGCATTTTTCCTTCTCTATATGGCAGTCGAATACTGTGATTTTTTTTTTTTATTTTATTTTTCTCTCTGCACAAATAATGATTTGAATATCAAAAGGTTTTGCTTTGGAACTGCTAGCACCTTCTCTTTTTTTTTCACTTTTTGCATATGTTCCATGATTTTGCTGGCAGGGAAATTCATATGCAGCAAGTTTTAAATAATTAGAGAATATTAATAGAGGGTGAATTTCAAATTAGTATATGTGGCATTCGCGCAATCTATTCTAAGTCATGTGTTCTTCCACTTATGAGCTAGAAATGTACTGTGTAATTTATGATCTATATCAAATGGGCTACTTCACAGATTTTAAATATCAGCTCATAAATTGTGAATACTCATATTCACAAATATTATTTCTAGAAATTAATTAAAATTAATAATAGATCTGTATACTAATAGTTGACCTCCAGTGGCAAAGACTGTGCATATGGAAGAAGAAACTTTTTTTTTCCTCAATGATTTGCTTTACGATGGCTCTAATATCCACTCTGACTATGAACTGGAATATTAAGGCTTAAATTAGGTGTTGAGTATCAAGCACTGTGAAGGTAGGAAACTGCAAGTTTTGCTTTGCACTGGGGTGACAAGCATGCCACTTCTATATTTTTAGTTCCAGCAGTCAACTGCATTGAGGAAGGACTAAATTTTCCATGAAAACATACCTGCTTTCTGCAATGCAGTGGCAGAATAGTTCCATGCTAATTAAACAAATGCAGAAATTCACATATAAATGAGTGCACATGGTCTTTCATTTATGTGTATTGATATAGAGATTTTTTTAAAATTCTGATATCAACCAAAAAAAAATGCAGGATAAAACTATATATTCTTTTTCTATCTACAAACTCAGATATCCTTTAATGATTGGTCTTATAAATTAGAAAGCAACTTGCGTCAGGACAATGGTTTGCTGCTTTACTAAAACTTAGTTAAGGAGCCCTATTTTTTAAATTTACATGAGCAGCGCCATTAGTGTTGAGAGAAACTATTCACTTGGTTAAGAATTACCTCTGCGATATGAATCAGTGGAGCAGGCTTTTTTATAACTTTGTTTATATCAAGCCCATGATGCGATTGAAAAACAGAATGAGATTCTCCTTGTCTGACAAAGACTTCTTATCATTAAAGAGCTTAAATAAATGGCTAGCATAAAGCATGTTTGCAAGTCCTTCGAATTGACTTCAGTCCATTTGTGCGTTTTTTCCCTTATCTGTAAAATGGGGGGGGAAATGGATATTGCCACTATTTCACAGGAGTGTGAGCCATGGTTCTGAATTATTATTAGTGAGCTGTTTGGAGGTGCTTTGGTGACAGGAGGTCGAGAAGTGCAAAGTGCTGCTACTGATTAGATTGAGCTATTACTTTGCAGAGAAATGGCCAGTTACAGTCTGAAATCACCAGTTTTGGGGGTCTTGCAGAGTTATGTTTGTTGTTCCCTTAACATTCAGGGAGGCAACTGTGGGAGGTTTTCAAGCTCGTGGCTTCAGGTCTACTTCTCTATTTATCTTTTTTAGAGCTCTCTTTGATAGCTGTTTTTTTCCCTACTGTCTGCTTTTTTATGACCCTAAGATACATCTGGGCAGGTGACTTTTGCACTCTGCATGGTCTGTAAGATTCATCTATGCTTAAACACTTTTCCTCATGAATACTATTACATTTGATGTAAATCAAGCCCTAATTAACCTTGTGGCTATAGTCTTTTTCTGGTGTTTTTATGTGATGCTTGCGCTTGGGGAGAGTGTATGAGTTTCCCTAACAACTTGCAGAGCAGATTTCAGGAGAGAGCAGTAGTTGACATAAGCTTCAAAAAGAGAAGGGAAAGGGCAGAGACAGGGAATAGAAGGTTCGTGTCTGTATTTCTTGTTACTCGTAGCAATGCTACAGCTGTAACCACTCTGCAAAAAGGTTGCACAGCAAGATGAAAGCAGGTAAAGCACTTCCATGAAACAAAAACAGATCCTGAGTTCAGTCTTCAGCCACTTAAATGAGGTGCAAGATTTTTGCACAGGGGAGGTGCTATTGTTAGGAGAAAAAACTTAACTGAAGGCATACCACAGACATTTCAAGAGGGATGCAGAGTACTAAAGGGAGAAAAAAACTAGCCTGTTCTCTTGTTTAGTCTCTCTGTGCTGTAAGGAGACTTCATTGTTCCTCTGGCCTTGGGAGGGGTTCTTAGCACACCTAATTGAGTTGAACTTACTTGCAAACAATATATAGAAGGCAAAGATTTCCTTGATAATAGTGGCCATTAACACCTTCCAGTAAAAGCAAAATGATCTTCAGCTTTTATCAGAATAAATCAGAAGACACACCGTGGCCAGTTTATTATTATGGATATATGAATTTGCTACCCAGCAATTTGCCTTTTTTTGTTTGTTTTTTAGTTGTTTTTTTTTTTAAGGATAGTTTAGGTCCTCAGCTGATAAGTGTACTTTGTTAATTTTAGCAGCTGAACATGTAGCTCAATATTTTTTTCTTTATTTGGTCGCAAAACAACGAGGTGTTTTTTGTTTGGTTGGTTTTTAATTTTTTTTTTTCTTTCTTTTTAAGAGAAAAGTCCTGGGGACCCAGGGAACAAATACATCATATAACATGTTTTCTGATACTGCATAGTTTTATTATCATTGTAATTTCTTAGTCATTCTATTTCTGACTAGAGGTAGCTCTTTTTTCAGGATTACAAAAAATCTATTTGGGATAGAGAAATAAGATATTTATGGAAGCAGATGTCTTTCTTCAGTTACTTTATTGGATTAAAGAAGAAAAATAAAAAGAAATGTTTATTTGTTCTTGAGATAATATGTTAACACTATTCCATTATGTGTATTTATCTCCAATCTGTTAGACTCCAAAGATTTGAATATAATAAAACTCCAGTACACCAAAACCAAGAAGTGATAAAGAAAACATTGTTCTAATTTAATGTATTTGACAAATTATCTCAAAGACAAGAAATTACTATGTTTCTCACTTTTCCAATGGAGAAAAAGCCCATAACCTTATCAGATTACAATTCTTTAGCATTGCAAATTTTGTTCATAATTAACACAGTCGGTGTATCACTCGGTTTTCTGTTTCAGAATGCAATTCAACCTGATTTCTGTAACATCAGGCATAAACAAGACTTTACTGTGCAAGACTTTACAACTGAATTCAAATGACGCTTTACCGAAGAACAGCTAGTCTGGTGTACTGACCATTTCTACTCGTACACTTATCTGACTTTACTGCATTTGGTGCAGGTTCTGCAGTATTTTAATTGGAAAGTATCAGTGAAAGCATTAATCCCCTCAGAGCTAGGGAGTGTTTATTCACTGCAACACAAATAATTTGTCAAGATTAAGTTCAAAAAAATTAACTGGAAGTGACATGGGCAGGCTAAGGAAAAAAAACCCTAAAAATCTCGCAACAGTAATTAAAACTCTTTTTAGTGAGATTTTTCTGTGAAACCTCCATTATCTGTATCAAGTCTGTCCTTGGACTCCATTTTGTGTTTGATTTGAAAAACAAGAAAAAGGCTCTTCAAATTGACACATAAGCTTAAACATGATTTTTAAAAAAACGTTCCATTAAATTAAAAAAAACACTTGGGACATAAAGAGACACACATTAAGTATGCAGGATAATTGCAGTACATCTGCTGTGTAGAACTGTGACAATAAGACCAAAGCAGTCACCACTGAAATAGCTGAAATTTGGTGAGTGCAATTTGGATTAAAACAACAGCTAACAAAATTTCAGTTCCCCAAATAGCCTTGTGCATTCTGACATAGGTTTGCAACAAAGCTTGGGCCTATATTAGATTTGATATATCAGATACCTCAATGAGTAAAGAAATCTGTCTTGTAACACAAATGGCAAAGTAAGAGTATTTTGAAATGTCCCTATTCAATAAACTGCCAAAGTAAAAATTCAAAATCAGACCAAGTCAAGCTTTCTAATTAAAATGTTCACTTTAGTGTTTTGACATACTTCTTGCTAATTTGTTCAATTTTGAGTTTTATCTCTTGTATGTTGGTTGTTAGGCTCCATAAATTGAAAGGCTTTTCAGCCTATGGTCACATGCAGGGTGGTGGTCAAAAATACGCCTTTTGACTAGTCTGCTGTCTTGGGATGTTCAAAGCAGCTATTCATACCAAGGTAATGGGGAGAATCATGTTTCTTTGTCCTTTAGATTTGGGCATGGATGGAGTGAAGAAAGTAGCTTATTATTAAAACCTAAGTGGGGGAAAAATGCACTCAAAATAACCACTTTAAACCAGGTTGAATTAAGTATCAGGTGCCTAAAATAGGCATCTTCCTAGTGTGATCCAGGACAAAACACAATAATAATAAAAAACTCTGAAAATAACTCTTATGTGAGCCATTTGGACACAGGCAGTGCTCATGACATTGTTACAATAGTCACAGAAGATCCTGTGCTCCTGTAGACCCTTCACATCTTCATAGAATAGTCCTTGATCCTCTGTTTCTCCTGAAGTATGTCACTGCCTACCTTGCAATGCACTTGCTAAAGAGGAAAGAAAAGGATAAACTGGGCACACCAGTGGATGCATCCGATCTTTCTGGTATGGTTATATCTCAACCTGTGACTCCAGAAGAAAGAAGATGAGAAGGGCAGTGTAGATGAGGAGTTCTGGAATGTACGATCAGTTGACTTTATGTTTTTGTTCCCTGGAGATTTGAAGAAAATTCAAAGAACTATCATTTCTTTGTCCTACCCTGTTGCCTGTAGGATGACTTCTTAGTTTGGCTAAGTTCCTGGAAGCTAAAAGTCACTTACACAGACAATTTCTGTCAAGGACGTGCTTAATCAGCTGCACTCAGGTAGGAGGTAACAGCAGTGCTCTCTTGGGCTTTGTAGTGAGTCTTCGTGTAGATAAGCAACATGGTCCACTGGCAGCTTAAAAGTGTCTATTCTGTTTGAAGCAAACTCCATGGACTCTAAGTTATGTTCAGAGTTACTTTGATAAATGCATAGCTTAAATATTCTCAGCCAGAGAAAAGTTTTTAAAACTGGTGGACCACCTTCCCCAAGCTAGTGAAAGCTTCATGTCATTTGCCTCTTATATTTCCATTTTTTCCACATCCAAGGCCAAGGGAATAAAGCCCATTATACTTCAAGAAATGTATTTTGATTCCTTTTATGTTGTCTTCTTTAAATATGATGTTATATGACAGTATTATTGTAAATCTGAGAGTGATTCTCTTTCCTTTGAAGCTGAGAGCTATTCTTCATTTTAATGTGTCTACTAGCTTCACATTGCCCGCTCTGCAAGATTCCTGTGAAGATGCAGTGCATCTGCTTTTGCTAACACTGTCATCTTCTCCTCAAACGTAGAGTTGAATTTAACTTTGATATGAGAAGGGCTTAGAGAAAAAATTACTCTCTGCCATGGGAAGTCCCTGTAGTTTTTGTTAGTATCCTATTTATAGTCTGTGCTTTAGTATTACTGCATTCTGGTTGACTCTTGAATTTTCCTCCAAGATGTAGATATTTGCTTGACTAACTTTGAACAGGGCTTGCACTTAAAATGTTACTGTGTCTTCATAAACACATCTGGTTAATGTAGACAGTACAATCTTGTTCTTTTCCCTTTCTTCTGCTTTGACTAGGAAATATCACAGGATTGTTATAATTTCAGGTATATATCAGATTTTTGATAGCAATTTCTGGCGGCTTTTCAATTTGTTAAACTTACAAACATTGGCCTGGATTTATTTCATGATTTGATCATTTTGGCTTCATTGATACCTTTGACATTTTTCTAATGCTAACAATTTTTATTGAGTACACCAGTGGCTATAATATCTCCACAATAAATGTGGGAGCAAATAATTATCTTGTTTCTGCCTCAGGGCAGTCAGTCCCTCTCCTCCATCCTGGAAAGTTTGTCTTCCAGAAGAAAATATGCAGGGGGGAGTATAAAGACATCGATCACATATTTTCTGAATACACTGCTGTTAATTTTCTGGGTGAGTGGCAAGGAATTTGAAAAAACGTCTCCTAGAAAACAGTTCAAAACAATATGTTAACTTGGGCCAGTTAACTGTGCTTCCACGTGTAGATACAGGTATCATGTTGTATCCAGTATCACACAGGAAATCCCCACAACAGAGACCAGTATGATGTCTTACCAGCTTTTTTCCACTGCTCCGTAGTCACTGTATCTCGGGCCAGATGAAGCCAACGTGTGATCTCTCTTGGTAGTTTCATAGCTCATCTCAGAAACGATGAAGGCATGAATCTCTGTGCTTCGCAGGCTTGGGACAGCTTGGGTAATGGAAATGGGGCAGAGGGTTGGAGAAGGAGGGAAAAAGGTATCTCAGATCCACTCTGCAAATGGCAGGTGAAGTTCCAAACCCAAAAATGCTGCAGTGCATGCCTGTCTCTTCATTTTGGGGTGAAATCATCACAGGGGTTTAGTGGCAGTTTTTTCTCCCTTGCTTTTTAAATCCTTTCATCTGCGCATCTAATCAGTCTCTGCTTTCACTGGGTTAACTTGTTTTTTCTTCCCTGCTAGTATTTTTGGTGGGAAGTCAGCTCTCCCAGAAGAGTGCTGCTTGCTCTGGATGAGGAGGTAGTCAACCACATAACATGAGTTCAAGCTTTTGACGCTTGAATCTGCAGTGTCTCATTGCGCTAGTAGTTTGATAGACCTGTCAAAAGGAAAATAAGAAGGGGAGAGATTGATCCTCTAGTGGGACTTCCACCACTATGAGACAGGATTTTTACCTATGCAAGGACCTGTTCCAGAATATATCTTTCTTTCTCCTTATTAACTGTGTTTGTGAATGATCTTATTCCTTTAACTCTTCCCTAATCTGAAGTGCATTCTGCTGTAAGCAAGCCATGAACAATATTATAGTTGAATGATTTTCTTGAAATTTGTTGAATTACATGGATTGGCTACAAATGCCTATGGTAAAATTATTTTAAAGAGTTATTAGAATATCTGCCTTTCTCTGTACTACTTTTGCTGCATGAGTTTATACCAGCCAGAAGGCTTGGCCCATGCATTGAAGCCAACATTTGACTTTCCCTTCCTTATGTATAATTCATTTGGTACACCTAATCATTGATATTGACTGTCTTTTTGTTTATAGTAGGATATGGATTTTAACTTTCATGGGTATTTTCAAGACTTTCTCTTTCAGATTCACATTCACAAAGTGAAGCTCACAGAAATTGCCACAAGAAGGAAATAATTAGTATATGAAAACTTTATTTTTCTGCTAACACAGTATTTAAATTGATTATATAGTGCTCATTAGCCAGTAATTGCTGTATTTTGCATATTGGTAATTAGTCAATGTCTGGGTTTTGGTGTTTAGAATTTTTTGGCTAATTGTGGTACACATTGAAAATCCTCATGGATAGTTCTCATGTATGCTCTATTTTGAGTTAATTTTCTTTTTAATGGTTGCTGTATTTCAGGTTTGGTATGCAAGGAATGTCAGTAATGCATTTTGGTTTAGTTGTTGCTAGGTGATGTTTATACTATTCAAAGTTTTTTTTCCAGCTTCCCATAGAAGCTGAGAAGGAGCATAGACAGAACAATGGAAGGCCAAAGGAATATTCCATACCACAGATGTCACACTCGCTATATAAATGGGGTTGGCCAGGGGGCAGGAATCTGCAATCACTGCTCAGGAAAAACTGGACGACAAATTCAGGGGCTGGTGAGAGTGAGTTCTGTTGTATCACTTTATCTTGTATATTTTTTTATCATTATTATTATTTTCTTTTTTTGATGCTACTGTTCTATTAAACTATCTTTATCTCAACCCATGAGTTTGGGTTTATTTCCTTTCCTTTCCCCTCCTTTTCTCCCTCTTCTCCCTACCCTTCTAGGGAAAAAAGGGGGAGAACTGCCTGAGCAGCTGTGTGCTTCTAGCTGCTAGCTGGGGTTAAACCATGACATTCATAAGAATATTTCACATTTTTATTTTCAAAGCAGTTTGGGGCCTGGATGATATAAAATAATTTCTCTCCTTTCTATTACTCTTGGTTTAGGTTTGTACTTCTTACACCAATGCCCCTTGTGAGAATTTTATGCCTGGTTTCATGTGTGTGGCTCCCAGGATTTCAGCCTGTGTGAGCTGTATGCCACTTGGAACAGCCCAATGTCCGGATGAACCAGTTCTGACTTCTTTTCCCAGCATGTGTCACCACACCAATATAGATTTATAAACCACGTTTTATAACCACATCGCATAGACAGAAGGTGTCTACTCTGTATAACTTACATGTCAAAACGCTGGAGTTGCTANGTGAGTTCTGTTGTATCACTTTATCTTGTATATTTTTTTATCATTATTATTATTTTCTTTTTTTGATGCTACTGTTCTATTAAACTATCTTTATCTCAACCCATGAGTTTGGGTTTATTTCCTTTCCTTTCCCCTCCTTTTCTCCCTCTTCTCCCTACCCTTCTAGGGAAAAAAGGGGGAGAACTGCCTGAGCAGCTGTGTGCTTCTAGCTGCTAGCTGGGGTTAAACCATGACATTCATAAGAATATTTCACATTTTTATTTTCAAAGCAGTTTGGGGCCTGGATGATATAAAATAATTTCTCTCCTTTCTATTACTCTTGGTTTAGGTTTGTACTTCTTACACCAATGCCCCTTGTGAGAATTTTATGCCTGGTTTCATGTGTGTGGCTCCCAGGATTTCAGCCTGTGTGAGCTGTATGCCACTTGGAACAGCCCAATGTCCGGATGAACCAGTTCTGACTTCTTTTCCCAGCATGTGNAACTGGACGACAAATTCAGGGGCTGGTGAGAGTGAGTTCTGTTGTATCACTTTATCTTGTATATTTTTTTATCATTATTATTATTTTCTTTTTTTGATGCTACTGTTCTATTAAACTATCTTTATCTCAACCCATGAGTTTGGGTTTATTTCCTTTCCTTTCCCCTCCTTTTCTCCCTCTTCTCCCTACCCTTCTAGGGAAAAAAGGGGGAGAACTGCCTGAGCAGCTGTGTGCTTCTAGCTGCTAGCTGGGGTTAAACCATGACATTCATAAGAATATTTCACATTTTTATTTTCAAAGCAGTTTGGGGCCTGGATGATATAAAATAATTTCTCTCCTTTCTATTACTCTTGGTTTAGGTTTGTACTTCTTACACCAATGCCCCTTGTGAGAATTTTATGCCTGGTTTCATGTGTGTGGCTCCCAGGATTTCAGCCTGTGTGAGCTGTATGCCACTTGGAACAGCCCAATGTCCGGATGAACCAGTTCTGACTTCTTTTCCCAGCATGTGTCACCACACCAATATAGATTTATAAACCACGTTTTATAACCACATCGCATAGACAGAAGGTGTCTACTCTGTATAACTTACATGTCAAAACGCTGGAGTTGCTAGCAGCTAGGCAGTAAGGGAAAATAATGGCCTCGTGATTTGTCACAGAGGGAACACTTCAGTATGGCCAAGAGATGATTCTGACCTACTGCTGGGGATGATTCTAGCCTCAGAGTCAACCAAGTTATGAAACTTGTTTTCTCCTTTAAGGTCTGTGCTGGGAGTTAACAGATCAAAGGAATTAAAGATTATTAAAAAGATTGTCTAGAAGGGAAGCAGGTGTACTGGGTAGCTCTTTGTGGCCTCCTTGCATTTCATTAGAGAATGCTATCCTCAAGGTAAAAGAAGTATGAATATTGATGATTTAAAATCTTTTTTTCCTGTTGTTTAAGATTATTCACTGCTCAGGATTTTTAATAAAGTATCTTATAACCACACTGAGTTGGTTGTGACCAACTTGTTGGTCAAATTTGACTTTGAGAATTTCCACAAAATAAGTTGAATTATCTGTCTTGGTGAGCAGGGTGGTTTTTTTGTTGTTCTAAAATTCTTTATGTTACTGTAAACACATACAAATGCCTTTTCACTCACTTTGCACTTTTCAAGTTCCTAATTGTTATCATGAGGAGTATGGGGTTTTTGAAAAATAGTAAAGCTTTTGAATTATTTTTAGGAATTTTAACTAAGAAATTGTATCAAGTAAAATCCAGTCTGAACTGCGTAATGAATGTTCTTCTGCAAGTAATTATGCCTTTAAAGCACAAAAATAATTAAAAAACCCCACAAAATTCAACTCCAACTTTAAAAGTTAAGAAACTTTTTATAATAACCAGTGTAGGTTATCTCTGCAAGGAAAATGTCATCTAAAACACTGAAGCCCTGAAGAGCATCTGTGTATCAACTGTCTTTCGTGAATTTAAAAATTAATAGTGTCTTCCTTTTTATTTTTTTTCTTACCATGTGGAGTAAAATACTTCCTGGTTTTGGACTCATTTCTAATGATAATAGAGTTCAGTTGACAAATTTGTGTTTGGTTTATCTTTTTTTCTTTTCCTCTGCTACAGGGATCTGCGAGTCAGTAGTTATAACAAGTGTTGGAGTAAGTTTCACATGCAAATAATGACATTTCAGTGATAAGTGGTTCAGTTGCCAGTATAAAAATAGACACTTCCTTATAACTTTGTACCATGTCACTTATTATTCTATATTAGCCTCTGTGAAGTGTTATTTAATGCTCTTCAGTGTTGCGTATGTGGCTAAGTTGCACAATGAGCCAGAACAGACTGACAGACCTTGCTGTCCTTTCACTGAAAAGCCAATGCTTGATGCAGTATCCCTAAAAGAAGCAATCAACAGATTTACAGAACAACGCAATGCACTTTTACTGCTTGTCCCCAAATCATAATATTAAATTATGTGTTAAAAGGATATTAGGAGCACAGTCTTCGGAAGAATCCAGCTTGCATCCAGTTCAAATTAGCATATAGATGAGCTGAAGTCTCAGATGAAGCACAACCCAGATGAGTTTTCTAGCATTATGTTGCTTTGTACGTTAGCTCTGTCAAAATACAGCTTTGCGACTAGAGTCTTACACACACACATTTTTGAGATGTTGCATAAAAAGTGAGGAAAATACAGTAGCAGACACAACGGAAGGCGTTCACCTGTATTTCCATGCCTCCTATGCCTTATCAAAACAGACTTGGTACACACGTATGCAACACTGCCTCATACAAAATACTTTCCGAGACAGACAGATCTGTAACCTTAAATTGCTTTTGCTGTCACATGGAACAGTATTTAAACATTCCTAACACAGAAACTGTTAGGTACAAAGTAATTTTTGAAAACTTTGGTAGAATTGCAAGCGACTATAGATACCTGACTTCTATATATTCAGCTGGAATATTACTCTGTATACCAGTAAGGGAGGGCCTGGATATTACCTGGAAAATATTTTTAAAACCTCTTCAAATTAAACATAAATGAAGCATAAGCGCTGATTTATGAAAGCAGTAATGTTTGCAGAATAAACAAATACTGCTGTTCAGAATCAGAAAAGCTTGAATTATTGACAGAACCCAAAAATGGGTTTGTTGGCCAAAATGTAGTATATTGTTCTTTGGATAATGTAAGCCTGAATTGTACCTGGCAAAGTGTTTAAATAATGGTATGTGACCTGTTTTCTTTGTTGCTAGTTGCTACCAGTCTTGATTATGCAATTTGAGTGGTACAGGAGAAATGTGGAGGTCTCCAGGAGTGTTTGACATACTACTAAAACTGGGGGGCAAACATTGCTTTTCAGTGCAACTGGCATCAGTACAAAGAGTTCATACTCAAATGAAGCATTTTTTTTTCCAATTTGTTTTCTAGCTGCAAAGAACAGAGCATCTTTGCAGTCCAGTGTGATTATTATTCAAGTATAGGAAAAGCGCTTTCTCGGAAAGGCCATCTCCTACACAGCTGTTGTGTGTTCTCTTCCAGGCTAGATAGAAGCAAAAAGATGTGGATTTCTCCCCACGAGGAATATATAAGCAAATACCTGCGTACTATCCAGACAGGAGATGTAAGACAGGAATAATTATCTTTTGAGTACTGTTAGCTTCACATTGTCACAATAACAGTTAGAAAGGTCACTGATGGCACTGTAATGAATTATTAATACCGAGTAGTTTATGAAAATGAGTGTTTACTTATATTCGAAGTTCTGTTTGAGAATGCTTGTAAACCAGAAAATACCTTTGCTGATTAAAGACTAATCAATACCTGAGAGATCTGTTAAGGTCTTAGTGCAGACCATTAGGGTTGTTTGCAAGAGTCTTACTGAAGTCAGGGCATAGGGTCAGACTGTCTGTTGGGTGAGGAGAACCTATTTACCTGCATTTACTTTACTTTGTTTACATCAGGGAAGGAAATATGACTTTGAAAACATCATTGCTTCTCTTCTCTCATCCTTGAAACGTGTATTATCAGACCAAGAAAAATTAGTGCTTTTTGCCTTTTGCTTTTACTTAAAAGCTACAAACAAAAAACAAGGATGGAAAAAGCCAGCTTTTTTTTTTTTAAAAAAAAATATTTCTTTATCATATCTTTTGTCACGGACTTCAAATGCGGCTGTGAATGAATTCACATTCATAAAGCTACATTCTGCTATCATATATTTCTCCACAGAGTCCAGGTGACTCAAAAAAGATCACAGTGCCCCATAAAGTTTGTAACAGTTACAAATCTGGTTAAAAGCCTGTAACTTTCCCTGTATCATTTTGCAAAGTTGTAAGTAGCAAAGTACTGGGACTTCACTGCCCCAGTCCTGCTTCTCCTTGTGTGTGGGTAACAACTGTGAAGGATCCAAATAAAGACTTGGTTTGAAACTGCGTATTAATAATCACATTTCCATTGGTCCAGGCTTTGCTGCCTTCCAGGCCCTTATGTATTTGAACATCTGTCAAGAGAGGTGGGATATCTGGGTGGGAATTACCATTGGAGGGCAGTTACCATTAGTTTGAGACACACATCATGTCTTACAAATCATGATGAGTATTGATGGCATGAGGATAATGAACATTAGTACGTTGTGATGTCGGGGTTTTTAATAGTAATTTTGCTCGGTCCTTGATCCTTGAAGGTATTTAAGTGGCTAACGAGTAGATCAGAGCAATATATTTCACTTATTCATAGAGTAAATTTACTTTGACATACTGTGGTGCTAGTTTAAGTAGAGTGGATGGTGAGAAAACAGACGTTACCCATAAAATTTTTGACCAAACCAGTTTTGTATGTCTCTCTGAAAATGATAATCCTTAAAAGAATTTGAGTTATAGTAATTTTGAGCTGGTTTTTTTTTTTCTGGGTACACATAGCTGAATTCTGTCATGTATGTAGAAAACCTATCTCTGATAAAATAAATGCTTTTAAAAATATTGGGTGGCATGAGGAAAAATAGGAAAAATTATCAGAAATTTGTGTAAATTGTATTGAGGGTGAGTGAATGAGATGCTGGTCTGACCAGTGCCTTAGATATCCACTCTACTGACATGTTTTATCTGAATTTTAGCAGGAAGCTTTTTGTACACTTTTCCATATATAACTTGCCCTGTAGATATGAGAAGGTGTTTGTTCCACAAGAAACAATAGCAACCAGAAGTGGAAATTACTGCCAGCTCATCAGATGCAATTGAATAATAATGAAAGCTAATGCAAGACAACATTCAAGGTTATTTTTAAATCTTTGTAAAGGTCAATGTATTCAATGGTATTCAATTCCAACTGCTGAAAGAGATGCTCTGTTTAAGTGATGCCCTTGTTGTTTAGGAAGTAAGAAATCCTTGCTAAGAAGGGTAAACAGGACAAAGCCGTATCTGTGTGTTCTCATCACATAATTTAGGAAAACAATTTCAGAAATATCAAACGCTGATGATTACTTTCAGCCTTGGGAACTTGTGTACCTTTTCCTCTATCTCAAGTTGCTAAGTTCATTGCCAGAGAAAGAGCAAAGTGCCTCCTTTGGGCCTTTTCTACCCTGAGTAGCCATCGAAAGCAAAGACTGTCTTATGACCCTGACTGGTCTAACCTCTAGAAGCTCTGGAGATGTCATTAGGTAATCATGTGGCCACTGTAAAAATGTCATCATGTAAATTTTGTAATGTTTATGGTCTTTTGTAATCATGACTTCTGTCCTCGCCACTTTCTGTTATTCTGCTAGTAGCAAGAGGGAAAAACCACCAACACTCAGAAGCGGAGAAGTGAGGAGTAACAGGATGGGGAAAAACAAACACACACAAAACACCAGAATGAAGGTATTGACTTTAACTAGATAGAGGTGTGTACACCATCTCCTTTATGTTGTTAATTGTTGAAAAATATTACAGTTGTGCCCCACAATATCATATAGGAAATACTGCCAATGGATCTCTGAGGGAAAAATATCAGCATGGATCCTCATGCAAATGCAGAGTCTGCTCCCTCTAAGAGAGATGCCATAGGGTATCACAGCATCCATATCAGTGATAATAACTGTAGTATATTGGTGTAAATGAGGTATTTGCAGGCTAGGTGTTCATACAGCTAAAACCCAGAAAGGCACAGGAAGGCACCCAAGTATAGATATGGGACTCCATAGATTTTAACTTTAGAAATATTTATTCTCAATTTCTCAAGTTTATGATTTTTAGTCTTTCTTTCTTTCTTTCTTTCTTTTTTTT